>VWPW01012160.1:278288-399493 GCA_013389825.1 Crypturellus undulatus | reverse complement strand
CGGCCTCGGTCCCGCGTCGAGGCCCGTGCGTGGCGGGCCTCGCGCGGGGCCAGGCCGTGCTGAGGGCGCGTCCCTGGGTGCCCTATGGCGCCGCGCGCGAGGTGTCCGGGAGCCCCGCGACTGGGCTCGGCGTCGGCCGTTCGTGGGGCGAGAGCGGCAGGGCGCCGTGCCCGGCTGGACGGCGTGCCGAGCGAATTGCCATTCGGTTGCGGTAAATGTGTGTGTGTCGTTACGTAACGTGTGCGTCCTGGCGGCGCAGAGCAAGGCAGAGCGCCCGGTGGAACCGGGGCGGTGGTGTGCGCGCTTGGCACACGCAGGCCCGTGTCTTTAGGCCCTGTATGCGCAGGTCAGACCGCAGGTCAGACCTGAGTTCCAGTGCTGTCCTTGACGTGCGCTGGTGTGCACATCTTCATGTAATTTAAGGGAACAGTTTTTGAAAAACAACTATTTTTCACTGTGTCTGAGAAAATAAACAGTGTCCTACAGAAACAAACAGTTTTCAGATTCTGTTATTGTTCTGTGCATGTACCTGAGCCTTGGAGAGTATGTACTTATAGAGGTGATGTACATTGAAGAGAAATGAGTATTTATCTGTAGCTGAGTCAGACTTGCACAGAATTCACTTCTCCCTCCTGGTCTCCTGCTGAAGAAAGTGCCGGGAAAAACTGTTTAGAAAATCATGTGTCTGAAACCCTATTCAACCATAAGATTGGGAAACTTTTAATATTTCCTTGAGATTTTTCCCTGAAAATAATCTTGGAAGTCTTACATGTGGAACTCAACTTTCTGTAAGCATAGACTCGGTTTGCTCTTTGCCAGCTTTGTCTATTTTTTCTTATTCCCATTGCTAGTTCAGTGAATTACAAGGCAATGAAAGCAGTTTGCAGTTGTTCTTCATAGCTAAAATCTTTGTGAAAATAAGGTGCATTTATGACTTGGTATACTAGTTATTGGCACTTCATAAAAAGTAGTTTAATAAAGCAAGCGGAAAATACCAATACAATGAACTAGACTAATTCAGCAAGTACCCTGGTGGCGTTGCTACCATTTTGAGGTAACATAAACACTCTCATATGTAATCTGTGCTGCTTGCTGGCTTGTGTGTGGTTTGTATCTTTCTTCTCTTAGGCCATTGTAGGCTTGAATGAGACAAAAGTCTTTACTATGTTCTAGGCATGGAGGCGGCAGTCCCATTGTGCTAAGCACAATACATCTGCAAGAGAGACAGTCTCTGGCTTTCTGTTTGCAGTGCAAGTGCTGTTTGTTTGGCTTCTGAGATAATTGAAACTGCAAATGTAATTGAAGTTGTGAGTACAAGATTTACACTTTAATAAACATTTATCATACTATTTCTGAGTAGTATTTTGAACAAATCCAAAGCGTCAGGAATAATTTTGTCATAATTTGTTTATTCACTGATATGTTAATGAGTCCCTCTGCTCTTCAGTGGATAAGGCTGAAGAAGCTTGATGCAGTCCACCGCAGTCTTATAATGAAGCTGGAGGCAGTCTTCCATCTAAATATTTACTAACATAGTTGAACATCTTCGCATCTACTTGAGCACGCAAATGTATTTAAAACCATTAGTTAACTTGGAAGTTGTTTCAAGACATTGTAGAAACAACTTTAGGCAAATACGTGGTAAAAATATGTAGGCCCAAAATGTAGTAGGAAGGGAAAACTAGCTAGTCCCGGGGGTCTGTTCAGGCTTTAAGCAGACAGATGGCATTTCAGATATCGTGACACGACCAAGTAACCTGAGCACAGCCGGAAAGTTCCATCCAGAGTTGGAAACTTTGGCTTCTGTGGCTTTGAATAACCTTAACCTGAATGAAACACTCTTCATGCTGTTTGTCATAGGAATCTCCTGATGTGTTTGGAGTCATGGCTTACTCATTTAGTATATGGGCACTTAACTTGAGCTGCTGAAGTGTGAAATGCAAGAACCTTTGTTCCCTTAAAGGCCACACATGGCTGGTTGTTTTTGTGGCATTTGTGAGACACGTGTTACTTATTTATCTTGGAAATTGAGGTAACTGCTAACAAGCTTATAGTAATGAGTTGAAATGCACTGCAAAGATGATGGAGCATGTGGCTGAATGATTTGTTAAATGCTTATGTGTCACAGAGGAGGGAAGTATTTAATGGCCCTGCTGCCAATGGTGTTAATCATTCTGAGTAGTTTTATTATAGCTTTTCAAATTTGATAAACTTCAGGCGTGATGTTTTGATGCTAGACATTTATACAGTGCTTAACTAAGCGTGTGCTATTAGGCAAAAAGAATTCCAGTTTGCACATATGTGCATGTTCTTTTCATACTTGCATGTAATGATGAAAACAAGATAATTGTATTAGGTATGGAATGGGACAGCTGGTTAGTACTGTAGAAAAGCATAGCACAGTGAAATGATAGTGATCCTGATAGTAGCAAGTAGTCTTGAATTTTGCTCAGGAGAATTAACTGATAATCTGAAATACACGGAAATATTCTTTCCTGCCAGCTGCCACCAGAGGTGAAAATTCTGAAATAATCAAAGAATAAATTTCCATTACTCAGGTGATTTTTAAAAATTAGCAAAATCCCAAACAGACCTGCTTTGTTAGTGTTTTTGTAATCAACACAGCACCACAAATAGTTGACTCTGCATCACATATTTGGAAAACAAGGCATTTGTAGCTAGGTAGCAGTAGTTTCAAGAAAAGTTGTACATCTGGTTTTAGGTGATGTGATACTGTATTTCTTTTGAAAAATGTAAACAGGTACTCGGTTTAAAGGTGATCTCATATTGGTATGTAATAAGAAAATACAACAGAAAATAGAAATAAATTAATTTAGGTTTCTTAGTGCATGGATCCTGGCTGTGATACTAGAATAAATATCTGAAATCTACTGGGGTAGCTTTTGAGATCAATTAAAACATCAAAAATAGGGCTGGGAAGACCCTTGTAAATCTATCCAGCTTTTACCTTCTGCCCATTTAGAGTTGCAGTGACTCTCCTGCTAGATGTTTGCTTGAATCCCATTTTGTGGAGTGCTTCACTGACCACAGATCTTCAGCTTTTCCAGGTGATGTGTAAATGACACAGCAGTGACATCTCCCTGGTGTAATTTCCAAAAGCCAAGGCAGCCTTCCTTGCTACAGTTTAAGACTGATCTTTCCTGAAGTAAGGTCCTTGGAACTGTATGTGGTCCTACAGAGATGGTTTAACAAACTCAAATGGAGTGAAAGGGTGGTCTTACATCTCTTGCAGACTTCGCTGTAGCACTGCTCATGCTGTTGTCTTTGGACTCAACAGAGTGGTAGTATTGACTAGATTTCACTTTATGGTCCACTGTAATCCTGCCCGTAGGTAGAGCTACCATTGCCAATTTTTCCCTGCTTTCCATATTTTTTTCTGAGTGTATGTTAAAAAGTGCTTGACTTAATATTACTATTTCAATGCCCTTAATTTTGTACAAAGACTGAAAAAATCTGTTGTTGGCAGAGGAGAAAGATACGAAGTTTCAGTTGATGTATGGCAACCCTTAGTACTGTTCTGTAACAGAACATAGAACACATCACTGTAAGAGTCACTGGCAAATTTGTATTAGACTTTTTAAAACTGTGAGGCTTGTTTTTACCTGGTGAATATATATGGCATGTACACAATACCTTAAAGGCTTTTAGTATTTAAGTTATTTAATATTCTGTCTCTTGAACTGAGATTTATTCTGACATAGATGTTCCTCAGAATAAAAGCTGGAAGAGCAATTATTATGGTAAGCCGGAGCTGGGAGTTCGTAGCGCTGGTTTTCATCTCCTACCAAAGTCAGGGTAGAGTCAAAGTCAAGGTAAAGTGATGCACTTAAACAATTTTCCATTTTGTGAAAGAAAGAGCTGTGAACAAAAGGCTAAAGTTGGATTAAGTCAGCACAGAAATAATGCAGTAGCTTACAGTGGGGCTGGAGCAGCTAAGTGGTAAGGATGGTGAAAAGTCAGCACCAGAATAATGAGAGATGAGCACTCTGTGAAGAAGCCACGCAGGGATGCAGGCACTTTCTCAGCAGAGATTGCTTAGTGAGTCCTGCTGCTGGCTCCCTTCCACCGCCTCCGTTGTGCTAATGCAGCTCTCCATTGAGCCGATCTAGCTTTAGAAAACAAAAATAGGAATAGCCCCTTGGAGTAGGGGATTTGGTAAAGCTGAGTAAGTTTGTGCAGTCCGGTTCATAGCTTGGCTGCCGGCGGTTGCAGCCACTGCTGAAGCACGCGCTGGCCTCGGCTCCCCAGCTGGATTGGCTGGGTGGCAAGTAGCGGCGCAGGTGCTCCCTGTGAACCCACGTCCGTGGGAAGAGGCTCTGTGGAGAACCGGGGGCCTTCAGGCATAGAAAGGGACTGTGTGATGGTGGTCTGTCTGGCTCACCTGGCCAGATACCTCTACATTAGTGACGATGCCGGGGCTCCGTCTGTGGGAGGTTCTGGGCTTGAAGGAAATCCGTTTGTCATTTTCTTAAGCACATAGCTAGATATTAATTGCCTTGTGATCTTTTTTTTTTCCTGTTTAATTCAAGGTAAGTGTTTAAGTTCTTTCATGCAGTACTTGAATTGACAGTCATTTTTGCCAGCGCCTGTTCTTTAAAGTCTTTGGTATAATTTCTTGTGATTTGTGACTATATGTGCTGATTATAATAGATCATTAATAGAGATTGACATATGCAAGCAATGCAGGAAATATTAATACTGTTACCTCTTTCTAACCTGCATATTGACTAATGCACTACTAAATGTGAAAATTTATCTTATATTTGTGCCTTAACAGATTGAAGTACTCCGTTTTTTTTTTTTTTTTTCCCTCCCTACTTCTTAGAGTTTAAGTTTTATGTTTATGGCATAAAAGACACACAGAACTGCAAAACTATGGGAGAAACACCAACATAAATCACAAATGGAAACTGTTTGGTATTGAAGTGAAAGAAAACTGGTATCAGTTTAAACATCCCATTGGTATTGTACTGTCTTTTCTGGCATTTGGGAAGAGACTTGTATCTGTATCAGAATATTTTCTGGAGATCTTGGTTTTGGAGATAAGGGAATTATGAGTTAAAATGTTTGTGTGTGGAGGGGAAGAACCCTAAGTTATCACAGAGTCTAGCACTTCAGTATGTTTGTGGCCACGATAAGGCAAATTGTATTCACGAGTAAGAAAAATTAGAAACAACAAACCTTCAAATTTATCTTCAGAGTTCTTCTGATGGAATAGGAAACAACATTTTTTCACTCTTTCTTTTTTTTTCTTGAACAATATGTTAGAATTTTTATCCTCTAACATTTTAACTGTTAACTATTCATTTTAAGTGAATAAATAGATAAATATGGCTTCAAACTCCATAAGCAAACATTAAAATGCTGTTAAATTCCTGGGAAATGGGATCTCTTTGGAAGTCTCATCTTACTTTCACCTCTTCTTCTCCCCAAGAGCATTGTCTCACAACTCATCATGTCATGGGATATTACTTGAAGACTGGGACATCAGCCTGTAATCAAAATAGCAGTGGGAGGGTGTGCAGGAATTAACCCGTTCACCTCCCTCCTCAGCCCCAGAGATACAGAAGTGTGGCCTTCTCTTGCCCTCTTTCCAGGTGTTTGACTGTGCTGCAGCTGTGATCCCCAGCCTATCAGGAGGGAGAGAAACAAGTGCAGTCTGATTCAGCTCCTTTAGGGGAATGTGAAGGAATTAGAAGGTAGATGATGTGCTCCTACTCTAGGATACAGGACAGGTAGGCTGACAATGGGGGTGCAGGCCAGAGCAAATCACCACTGGTATCATTACTTTATTGTCAGTAGAATTTACATTCTTTATTTCAAAACTGATATCGCCAGACCGAAAGCATGTAATAAGTATGAACATGCTGACACAAAATATGTGCATGCATTATTTTAAATTATGAGTTTAGTTTGGAGTGACTTAACTAAGTGTGAAGAGCCCAGCAGTGTTTTTCAAGTTCATAAAGTAAAAAATGTGATGTGATTAGGATTTTTATTAGATCTCTAGATGATGTTAAATGCAGAATTATTCTTGTAGTTCAAGTGGGCAAGGTGATAACAAGTATCTTAGTTCTTCACAAAGGCATTCAGATATCTTAAATGGCCTATGCTGTGCTTTTGAAGTTAGGCCCTCAGTGGAAAATACATTATTTATGTTTACTGCAGGGATACTTAGCTATTGAGATTCCAGAGACCTAGATTAGTCAGTATTCTAATATACAACCAGCTGCTGTTTGAGTCATAGGCAAGTAGTCTCTTTCTGGAAGGTAAATCCAAAAAAGAAGAGTGTTATTTTCACTTAAAGTCAATGCAGTGGAAGGCCAGCCTGCCAGTTTGTTAACCTTGGACTACTGACTGCTTTCACCTTGGAGCAAAAGTAGGGTACTGTTGTAAAAACATTGACCATAAGCATTCATATACTTAAAGGAGACCACAGAATCCTGGAAGGTTAACGAAAAAGCAATGACTACAGCCTGAAAAGTAAATGCATGAAATATATGCTGTTTGTTAATCTACATCTGAGATGATCCTGCTTATGAGAAGAACCAATATTTGGTTCTCAAATAACCCAGTGAACAGTCTAAACTCACTGCTGAACCAAAGTCTTTTGGTTCAGCAAGAACTTTCAAGTCAGTAAATCAGATTCCGTAGATAAATATTTAATTTACTTATTGTAAAGGCTTAGGTAAATCCCAATCATTGAAGGTAAGCTTTAACTGAAGATTCACTTTTTTCATGCAGATGTGCCAGGGCATTTGTATATTTACAAAATAAAATATATCAAGAATTTTTGTGTTTACTTGTAAACACAAGAGGGGAAGGAAGGAATTAAGGGCAAAGATATGTAGTCTTAAGTTATTGAAATTCTTTTATTTCACACCATTCTTCTGTCAAATGAAATGGAGAATCTCACATCTTCCTGAGTGCTATGATTACAAAACTGGAAGTTCTTGATGCTAGTTCAAACTTCTGCTTAATTCATCTGCCTTTGGAGACTTCCCAGAATGCCTTCAGGAAATAAGAGATTTGGAACTAACTAATATGCAGGGTATTAGTATAGTTTAATAAAAGATAATGTGAAGATTATTTTACCTGATTTTATCGAGACTGTTTGGGATATGCTTTAATGATGACTTGGAACTAACTGGGCAGAGGAGGGGATCTCAAAACCTGATCTGTTTTTAAGTATCACCGACCTGAACAAAATAGTTTTTAGTACAAATATGTGGTTATATTTCATAGAATATAAGTAAACCTTTTAAGACTGTAAGGTCGAAAACAGTACCTGTATCAATACTACACACATTCTTCCTCAAAATCTTGAGCATGAGTGTCTGTTCTTACATTGTGGCAGAAAATGGCTTCGGTAATTTATTAATTAAAATTAATTTAAAAAAAAATTTAAAAAGGCACTGGACAGGAAAGGGGAGATTGTTTTATCTTCTTTATCAAGTGTTGTAGCAAAAAATAGTGGCCCTTAAAATATTTTTGACTTTTTTATTATACTTTCTACTAGATTGAATAGCTGGAATTAGAAAATAAGCAAATTTAAATGTAAAATGAGGCCTGGATCTAGGTATGTGTTTGGGGTTCTTTTTTAGTTTGATTTCCTTGCTATTCTAATGAAGTGTTTAACTGTTTAAAAAAAGCCTATTAGGGAAATAGCAGTTATGTCCATTTACTATGCCTAATTTAGAGGTAACAAAGTTGAATGATGATGTAAAAAATGGATGGTGTTTAAATTAGATACTTTAGTAGTTTCTATAATCATGAAGTGCTGTGAATCAGTGAAAAATCATGTAATTGCCCTTTTTGATGCCATATAGATTTGGCTTTCTGCTGTTGAAGACAATGTGGTGCATTTTGTCTTGATCAGTCATAAGGTCACTTCTGGGAGTTGTCACAGCAACAAATTTGACATGAAGTAAAAAGACTGGGAGCAGGAAAAAAAAGTGAAAAGTAACAATCATTTCTTTTCTGCCTGCCTTTAATATGATATAATTGTGTAGCAGGACTTTGTTTTTCTTACTTTAAACAGGCTATGCTTCCATTGTGCTATAGTTTCCTCCTGGGCTTTCTCAGTCTAAAAACCTTCCTTAGGTTTTTGTTTTGTTTTCAGTGCTTTTGGGGAGTCTCTCAGTGTCTTCCCAATTATTAAGGGAGCTGAAATTTCCTCCTGAAAGGAACCTGCAATAGAATGGCTTTTTCAGTATTGTATGGTCACCAATTTGCTTTTTGTTCTGAACATGCAGCTGACATCAAGCAATCCACAGTTCTGAGCTGGAATCATGCGTGTATGTTTAATGGTTCTACATTTTTGTGCATTTTTTTTATAAAGAGAAGATACAAGTTTTTATACTGTTGTTAAATGATGTAGGTAATGGAAGGTAAATGTTAAAGGCCAGTGGGTAGAAAGTTACATGTCTGAAATAGAAATCTGTAGTAATTCAAATGTAGATTTGTTTAAACATAATTTTCATTTTTATCAACTCATTAGAAAAGTGTAGCTAAGTACATTGAACTAGTTCTGCAATTTTTATTCTCTTGTTTTCCTTACCACATCTCTATGTGACATACTGTGACCTAAACAAAACAAATACAAGAATAATTAAAGAAATTTAGATGCTTCTGGTCAGTGCTGTTATATGCCTTGAAAACCTGAAAGCGACAGCAAAAGATTAATTGAAATAAAACTGTTTAGTTGTTGGAAGCAGTGGATGAGATGCAATAAGAGAAATTAGGTGAAGCCATATAGCTTAGTGATTATATAGAGTGCTCAAATTTAGCACATCTGAATTCTTAGTTGCTTTTTCCATTTAATCCTCAGTGAAAGGACTCTTCAGTAAGAAGATATGGATTGCCTTGGTTAGCCTTTAAATGCTTACAGGGAAGGAGATGCAGACCACTAGGGCCCTCAATAAAGGAGTGTTAGTCCAATTTGCAGGATATTGCGTGTACCATGAGCCGTGATTATGCATTAGGACAGTCAATTCAGAACAGGCAACAGAGCTTGTTCTGCTCTTGCTCCAATTAAACCCTTAGTGTTCAAATAGAGAAAAGCCCCTGAGTGGAAACAAAGAGCTTGGGTAAAAGGGGGACTGGTGTTGCAGGGCAGTCCTGCCTGAGCATCCTCCACTGAGGCATGAATTTGCATGGAAAACTATTTGTACTCCCTCTTCCCTTCCCCTTACATAAGATTGTCATTCTCTCCCTCCATATTGCCATTAGATATTCAGTAGCCTTAGGAGGTGATTGTGCGTGTGTGTAAATGGCAACATGAAGCTAAACTGGATGTAATAACATGAAAATAAGGTGCAGGTAAATCAGACAGGATACTTGACAGAAAATGTGGAGGTGAGAGAAAATATGGAGGTTCCACAGAAAATGTGGGACCTTGTGAAGTTCCTAGGGTTATGAGACTTTTTTTAAATTTTTTGTTACAGTGAAAGTTGCGCAAGGCAAACGTCTTCTGATGAAAACTGGGAAGGAAATTGCTAGATGTATAAGAGAAAACTTTTAAGACTTGGCAGTGCTTGAGGGAGGAAAAAAGAAAGAAAAAGAGCTACATTTTATTGAAGGTGTGTAGAACTGTTTAGGTAATGAAAAGTAGAAAAGTAGCAAGTGCCTCAATCTTTAATATTGCATCTGGCCAAAAGTGTTATAAAGAGGTCTTTGCCAGTCTCTTGTCTCTTAGTTAGGAATCTAAATGAGAGTTTTGAGTATTTCCAAGCTCTAGTGTATCATATATGTTATTTGCAGTCTTGAGCCTGTAAAATGTTGTACAGCCTCCACTCTAACAAGTCTTGTATGCTACTGTCCACAGTTGTATTTTTAATTGCGGAGAGAACAGTGTGCATAACAGGCTATAATCTGTGTAGTTAGTATGCATCCATTTTCTTAATTAAAATTTGTTAGGTCTAGAAGTTAAGAGATTCTGTGGCCAGGTTATTGTTGTATGATAGAGAGAAACTAGTAGTTAGCCCTCTTGATGTCTGTATTCCCAAATCTTTCTCCTCCAGGTTAATTATCTTCACTCTTGCTTCTATGGACTAGACTGTGTGCTGCTCAAATAAAGCAATGCTCTTGCAGAGGTTCACCGCAGTTCTGAGAAGCACCAATAGGACAAACCTGCCTCCCTTCTTTGCAATCAAATTGCCCCATTCAGAAGTTAGGTGGAGGTTGCAATGGTATCTTGCATCAGTGCAGATGGTGGTTAATCATTTTAGTAGTATGGTAAGTATGAAGAGTGCAAATTTCTTGGTCCCAGAAAGCTGCTTCTCTTCTTTCTAGTTTCCAGAATATGAAGGAATTGAGAGGACAGGGAGAATCAAACATAGTGAAGAAAAGATTAAGTGCAGATGTCAGGATTTAGATGCATGTTGCTTGAGAAATGGAGCTCTATCAGAGAACTTATCAACTGCTCACACATGAGACTGCAATGGTCCTGAATGTGGCTCTGTAAAATAAAAGGATTTGAGATTAATACATAGGATTTCAGCTAGTTATATTGGCATCTCTGAGGGCAAATTTCTCTATTGCTGTGCTGATTTACTAACCTGATCTGTTGGATTCTGCTCTGAGAGGTGTTTTGATGTGCTTTGTTGTCAGCTTTGTTTGTCCTCTGGCAATTTGCTAACCAGGCTTGTGATAACTAGGGCAAAATTAAAAATTGTCAGAGCTTGCTTGAAAAAACATGACTTAATCGACTAATTAATATTCCTACTAAATCAACCTTTAAGAAATTTTCCCTCACCAACCCTCCTGCTCCCCCAGTTAATTGCAGAGACTATTTTTTCACCTTTTTAAGGATCCACACTTGAAAAGAATTGCAAGAGTAGTATAGTTGCTCATTTTTGCTTTTGTCATTTGTTGTGGGCTGGGCAGGAATAGGCAGATATGTGACAAGATATTAAGTGATGTTTATATGTAAATGATCTCAAATTGTGTGATAGAAGAAGCCCTTGATGCCTATCTTTTATTTTAAATTTTGCAAAGGTTCTATTGAGTTGTATCCCAGGTCTGTGGAAATGGGCAATCATAATGAAACCACAGCTAATGATGGACATTTTTGGCCTCCTGCAAGGTTCGCCAGCCAGGCTCTGCTTGCAGACATTGCCTGTGTGGGAAGAGCAGCAGAAATGAAAGATGACTGGAATCACACATTTTAGAGGAGATTTAGAGCAATACATATAATGTGATGAGATACGAGACAATATATGTGTAACAGTTTATTATAATTTGGCTAATAATCACAGAAGTGAATCTAGCAATGTTAGATAAAGAACTGCCCATGTTCTATTTTACTTGAGTACTCTAATTTTAAGTAATTAAATTGTAAATGTTTGAAAAATTTTGACTTTTAAACACAGAAAGTGTCATCTGTGCTGCTGTCAATCCACACAGGAATGAGGCAGTAATGTTTTAGACTTTTTTCAGTTATTTTATTTTACACAGAAAATAAAAAGATTGGAGAAACCGAACAAAAATGTATCAGGCCCCCAAAAATACCTTTTTTTTTTTTTTTTTTTTTTATTCTTTTTTTAAGTGTGGANGTCTGAGACTTGCTTGCATAAACTTACTTTTTTTTCATATGGAATATGATACAGTAGGTGTTGAAACTTTCCTTGTAGACGTCCTCCTGTAGAATCAGATTTCTAGCAGATGTTTTCAGAATTGCTGTTCCTGATTTTGTAAGCTTTTCTCTAGGAGATTTTTTTGTGCCTGAAGCTGTTAAGACTGTAGCTTCTACTAGAAGCTATAGTTTATAGTAAGTGGTTTTCATTTGCTTCTTTAGTTACAACTTTGAGATCATGCAATCTCTCTGAAGTGCAGTCCTGAGAAATAATATTTTTTCCTTTTTTCTCTTTTTTTATTGATTTGTCTTGGACAGGGAGTGATAAAATTAGTTTCCTGGATGTCAGTCCTAGCTAAATGACAACTTCAGCAGTGATGCTACCTTTCAAAAAATAACTTTAAAAACTCACAAAGTTGGTTCATGTGCAGTGTGCCTTTCTTGATAGCCCCCATGTTATAGGCACTAGATTTAATAGTGGTGTGCTATTTAAAATTGTGAAAAAAACCTGCTGATCAATAGCATCTTTGTATATAAATTTTCATATATGTATGTATTTGTATGAGTATATAGATATATGTGTGTGCTTACTCATATTTAAAAAAAAATGAAAAGATCAACCTAACATCCAGGAACAGCTTTCTTTTCATTTTTCTGAAATTCAGAAAGCTGTGAGTTGATAGTTGTAAACTTTGCTTTCTTTAGCTTTAGGTTATCTTTTTCACATTTGAGTGACTTTCAAGAGCAATAAGGCTACTCTGTTAATTCCATATCTAGTAAAGTTTAACAGTGACTTAGAGGAATACAGAAAAGCCACTGAACATCTGAAATGCTGAACTTCTGATTGTATTTGTACAAGCAACAGCCTTTGGACATGAATTCTTGTATTAGCTTACTTATAGACTCTTTAGATTCTTTCTTCATTATAATATTGACAACTTTCCCAGCCATTTTTCAAATTTTTCTCATTTAAAAAATTATTTTAAATTATTTTTTACACCTCCTATTTTCATGATAAAAGCATTAATATCCATTAATGTGGGATATTGTTATGGTAGTAGGAGCAATACATGAGTTATTACCTTGTATGGCCAAATCAGAGGATATTTCCAAACATGAAGAATAAAACGTTGGTCCTTGAGATTTTTTGTTTGGAACATGTTTAATTGTAAATTTCCTCTCACAGAGATAAGATAACTAGGGATAGCTGACTTGCATTGCATTGCCCTGGGGCATTCCCATTATAATGTTTCAAGAGTTTATTGCAAAGTGCTGTGTGTTACTTGTCAAACCCTCAAACAGAAGAGTATTTGATTCAAAAGGATTGGTTTTATGTCATCCACATTTAATCTTAACAATATTTGTTTTTATAAAATCTCCTTATTACTTATTGAAAACGTATTAGGGTGATGACAAGATCAGTGGTTGTCCATATTAACTGGCATAGAGGAAAGTTTCGGTTGTTATGTACTTTCATAACATACAAGCCACTTCTGTTTCCTAGTAACTGTGCATCAGTGAATCTCAGTACCTTACCTAAGAGAATTTAGAAATTCTTTGCTTTAAAGAATTGTCAGGATGGTGCAGAGAGGGGAATTGAAAAGAGGTTTTGTTGTCCAATACAAGTTTTCTTGTGTTTTTGTTTTTTTATCGTTTCATTTAGCAATGGGTCAAGAAGCTGGCAAACCTGCCTGGCCCAAACCGGCAGGAGGCTATCAGACCATTACAGGTAGAAGATATGGAAGAAGACATGCCTATGTCAGTTTTAGACCGTCTTTGACTGGACAAGACAGGAATGGACTGCAACTCAGCAGAGAGTGCGAAGGATTAGAACTGGATGATGTTCAGAAAGAGAAGTCGCTGTGTACGTGCATGTTTTTGTGCTATGTGCTGTTTAATTGCAAACTGAGGTGCCTCGAAGTGTGATGGGACATTGAAAATGTTGTAGAAAGGAAGATAATAGCCACATGTTAGGAAGTGTAAAATGCATGTTTTCTTTTGTTGTTGTTTATTTTTATTTATTTATTTAGTTTAAATGAAGCCCACCTGGATGCATGCTGTACGTGTCCCTACTTGAGCAGGAGGGTTGGATTAGATGATTTCTAGAGGTCCCTTCCAACCTCAACCATTCTGGCATTTTGTGGTTCTGTGAAGTTCAACATGAAATCCATTTAAAATAGTAAATATCTTAGGGTATTTAATATTGCTTTGAGAAGTAGATTCTGGAAAAAATTAAAAAGTCCTAACCAATTAGATAATTATAACATTGTGGAATTATTTGATTTGAAGAAAAAATAAAAATAATTCATAATCACATGTGGAAAAAACATCTACTCTTAACATTTTAATAGAACTAGTCTACTAAGTATTTTATTTACCATGACCAGGTTTTTGGAGCTGCCTTTGTAAATGTTAGTAGCTAGAGCAAGAATTACTTTCATCCTGTATAATTTCTTAATAATCTCTTTTTTCTTCTCTCTTCCCTCCCTCTTCTGCCCTCTCTCTTCCTTTTTTTTTTTTTTTTTTTTATATTTACATTTTCTGTTTTCTTTTTATATCTGCTGGACCATTTCCCTGTGTGGTCTTTTTATTTATTATTTATGTAGTGAACATTGAACACTGGCATTTAATTTCAACTTTTTGGGAGACTTTAGCTTTTAAAGGCTGATTTCGTACACAGACACAAAATGATCTATCTGTTGGATTATAAACAACCCAAGCTCTTTCTATGAGTTTGTTTTCTATTAAAATATAAATGGTTATCGGTATAGCCTCAACAAACACTTTTTCATCCTTCCCTTGTAAATTATTTTAAAACGACTCTTACTTTTTTTGTCTTTTTTGATGATAATGTAATATAAACTTAACTTTTTCATAAATCATTGTTTTTGGAGACTATAACATCATGTAGATCTTTTCTTGGTGATTTTGTGTCAATTGGCGGATTGATCACTTCTTAATTTTCTGTGCTTCCTCTCAATACTACATTTACATCTTTGTTAAAGATGCTACCACCTTTTTATGTCAGTGAAGCAGAACTGAGTTCTGTTCTTCTAATGCTGTTGTTTTAGGGAGTCATCCCAGACTGTTATCTCCTTATTTGAGAATATACATACATATATATATATGTATGTAGGGTTGCCATGCATATGCGTTGATTTTCTTTTTGGTATTCAGTATATTAGCTATAATAGCAGAGTGCCTTTCTCCTTATATTCAAAGAAATGTTTGGATTGAATATTCCTCCCCCCTTACCCAAACCAGATCACTATTTTTTTTTTCCTCCAAGTTGTTTCTTCTTTTCTGGTGGGTGGGTACTGACTAAAATTTTCTATGTATTCTCCTCCTAACTGAATTGACCTCCTTTGTACGTGTGAACAACCATAGAACATCTCGAAGTTTTGTCAGGTAAAGCTTTTGTAATGTTACAATATTGTTTCCTGCAAGCCAGACACATAGATCTGAAAGGCACAGCTCAATTTTTTTATTTATGAAATTCAGTGCCATCAGTTTATCAACCTAGACATGGATTATCTATTTAGATGAGGGTAAAAGCCGAATTTAAAGGAAACATTTTGTTTGCAGTAGTTCTAAGTATCTGTTCAGCAGTATTCAGAATTCTCATGTACTTGACCTCCATGCAACCACTATTTTCCAGGTGTACTTGAAGAATCTGTTTATATTCACTTAACAGTTCTTTATGTAGATATATTTAAAAATGGAACACCTATTTTATATGGTTCCCTGCCTTTTGCTGCTCTTGAAAACGTCTTATGGAATGCCTTTGTTTACCATGCATATCTCAGTTTTTTTTTCCCTCCTCTTGTGATTAAAAGTTCCCAAATGTTTTAATATCAACCTGCAATTTATAAGAAGTTGCATCAAGTTATGCAAGTCATTATGGTTTTGGAAATGGTTTGGTTGTGCATTGCTTAATAATTTACAGGTGACTTGCACTCAGCATTAATGTTGTGCAATGCATTTATTTTTAACTTTAATTCGTATTGGTGGATTTGATGTGTATTGTTCCTTTATGCAAGAAGTTCAACTGTAAAATAAGCAAACTGAATTTGCAGTGATAATAACTACTGACTATAAATTCTGCATTCAACTCTGCTGTTATTTTTTCCTTATAAGGAGTTGCATTTATAGCAGCATACACAAAATATAGTGCTATTAGTATGTAATTTATAGTATCAATAAACAACTTTATCTGACTGTGGCCTGAGGAACAATTCAGTCAGTTAATGAATGGGTAGTCTGATTTATATGTTATTGAATGAAATGTTGCAGCTTTTTTAATCATTTAGTATATTTTTTCAAGTTTGCTGCTCTTGTCTTAGAATTCGTTTTCATGTAAGCAACTTAGAAATGCTGCTTTTGAATGTGGTCCTTCTTTAGTATTTTTTGCTGCTGCTATCGCAGGATGAGCTGAGGCATTTAATCTCTCTGAATAGGCTTAGTTTGTAAAAATGAAAACATGATATATTAGTAAAGAATCGGTGCATCTCTGCCAAATGTGTGTGTCTGTCAAATTTTACTATAGTCTCAATAAACTACTCTTTTTTTTTTTTTTTTTTTCTCTCTCCATGAGTAGGTGTTGTAAATGAGAACATTACTTTTGTGTTTGATCATTCCAATGTATTCTTTCTTATAATTTTTTTATAAAGGTTCCAGTCCGTTGGTTCAAGTTTGTTCTGGTTTATCGGATGAGCCTGTGTTAGAAAATGTTGGAACTGGAGCACCTGTTTGCCAAACTGTATCGAGCCAAACTTCTGAGACGAACACTTCTCCATTTTCTCTAGTTTCTTATAGTTCGGAAGGCAACAAGATCTCAGGGAGCATGATGAATCCTGATAAGACTTCTGAGGACCTTGCAGAATATGCTCCTGGAGAGCGTAATGATTTGAATGGCCAGAATGGAATTGCTTTTGTGAACATTGACTCTTATGAGCCAGATAGCAGTGATGGAGAGGATGATGACGGCCAAGGCCATATTTCCTTGGCACAAGAAGAAGCAGGCGCATTTCAGGAAACACTAGATAACATGCTTTCTGAGTTAGAAAAAGGTGTAGAGTCTTTTTCTCAGTTACAATCCCGGTTATCCAGTCTTAACCACAGTGTTTCTAGGGAAAGTTGTGAAGAAGTGGGACCAGTGCCTTTAAGGAGATATTCTAACAGAGATTCAGACTTGTCCCATCAAAACAACTGGGTATTTAAAAAATCTTGTGCTGAAGATCAAACTATACTGAAAAATAACCTTTGTATTGCCGCTTGTGACACACAACGGACAAAAGATATAGTGGATGTTGGAATCAGGACACCAATCTGTAATGAATTAATTGTCAGTGATGGAAAGTCTGACCAAGCAAATTTGCCTGAACTTGTGGTGAGACCCAAAATTAGAAAACAAAATTCTACAAACCAGTTGGATAGAAAGAAACTGCTCCCTAGTGATGATGAAGAGAAGAGCAGTTCTAGGAGGCGAAGTGAAGTTGCTGAAGTCCAGCATGGCCGTGCAGAATGTACCTCGAGGAATGGCAAAGAAAAAATGAGTTCCAGTATATGCTTTGGCACTAGAGACTATGAAGGCACACAGAATGCAAAAACAGATGTAAGGAAAAATGCAACTGCTCAGGAAAGAAAAACTGTACTAGATGATAACACTTTCTGGGATGAATTTGAAGACTGCAGCAGACGCTTCTCAATGTCCCACAAAGATGAAGACAGGTAGGATTTGACTTTTTTGACTCTGTACTTTGTACATGTTCTCTGCATTACGTATTCTATGTGTAAAATAGTATACTAGTCTGAATAAATTGCTGGCAAACAGTATGGGACATAGTAATAGTTTAAGCAATTTCACAATATTTTGATAATATAACAAGATGCCAGCTGTTCCTCTTGGTTCTTCTCCTTCATTCCTTCTGAAGTCAATCAAAAGAAATTATGCTTTACATTCTCCTGATCCACTATTATGATTTTGGTGTCTGTCTTCTGTGTACAAAACTACTAAAATTTGGTTTGTAGGAATTAGATAAGGGAAAGGTTGAGTTGTTAGTGGAATGTTGATAGTTACTACCTCCTTATAGATATAATGTTGCTGTCTTGTAGTATTACTGTATATTGTCATAAGCATTGGTTTCTTTTCACAGTGGAATCTGTTTTGTGTGGTGCAGCATCCTGGTGGTTTACATACAGCTTCTGGTTTTCAAGAAAATTCACTGTAGAGAAGTATTTTAGAAAAAGCGGAACGTTAAAGTGTATATATATATATGGAAACATTTATGTCTAATTACACTGCCGTAGAGACTTCAGTGAGCATTAAATAAATGCAGGAATTCTTAGAAATGTTTTCTGAAGCTAAACAAAAATGTAGTGCCTGGAGCGGGGGAAGGTAAGCGTTTTTAGATCACCATTTGTTACCAGGCTTTTTTTTAACTAGGTTAATTTCAAATATTAAAATTGTAGAATAGTTGTGTGTAGTGCTTCTGAGTTGGGGGTGCCAAGCAGCTTTTTAAAAAGAGTGAAAACCTAATATGCTGGGAGTCTACTATCCAGTTGCTAATTTTTTTGTTTTGTTTTGTTTGGGGCTAGAGCACACTAATACTAGATTTTTAATTTGTTCATTTTTACTGGGAGGATGAAAAAGAGGGAAAACTAGCTCAGCTATATTTTTTATTATTTTTTCTATTGTTTTGGTAAATTACAGATTCCCTGAAAGAACTGTTACCGCTAGAATTTATTTGCCATCAGATCTTAGTAGTGTCTCCAGGCTTTGTGAAAGAAAATATTCTTCCTCATTTTCTCTGAAGAATAATTTGATTGGATTACCTATAATCCTGTTTTTAATGCTATTAACATCCTGCTGTTTTTTTCGAATAGCAGATGTTTCCAAAGTAACTGAATCCACTTTCAGATCTGCAGGCTCAGTGTGGATCCCTAGGGCAGCATTCTGTTTTGTCCTGTTTTGGAATCTCTATCTGAAAGAAACCAATTTGTGTGAACCTCATGTTGATGAACACACAGTGATTCACATAATGCTGATAAAGTGACTGACAGTGTGAGTTAGGGTTATAAAACAGAGGTATTAGAGTAGTTTTTGTGGTTGCTTTTAGGTTGAATTTCTTGAATTTTTCTTCCCTTTTCTTTTCACCATCTTTGATTATATTCCCACTAGGTTCTTTAGAATTCACCTTATAGATGACAGTATGCCTTTTTTCTGCTTTTTTGCTACTGTGCTTTATAGTTAAGCCTGTGTATTTGCTTTTGTGAGGTGCACAGCGCGAAAATTAATAGGCATAAAATCTTATCATTAAAGTATTGCAGAGTCTCATTTATGGGAGAACAAAATCCTCAAGGGATTGTAAAATGGGTTAATAAACTTTTTTATTATTATTATTAAAGATATGGGTGTACTTTACAAAAATCCTTTTCTTCCTTGCAGTATTTGCTTTTCAAAGTTTTTATTACCGTTTAACCTATTTTTTTCTACTGAAGTACAGCACTAGCAGTTTAAAAGGCAATGAAGAAAACATACTCTAGTTGCAAAGAGAGCATTGGTTCCTATGATGCAAAAAAAAGTTGTCAAATGATTTTAAAAAAGAAATATAACTTATGTATATGAAATTCACTGTGTTCTTCATAAAAGAAATTAAACAGGAAACATGAGATGTTCATCACTTACACTACATTTTTCAAGACAAATCTGGATGTCTTAACTTTTCAGACAATATATCCTATGAATTGTCAATGTTTAGTTTGCAAAAAGGACTAACATATGCTTTTATGCTCTCAAAAAGTAAAGTTATATATTTGAATGTTTAGTCATTGTTGGCACGTTTAAAAAATCTGCAGCATGAAGAACATAGCTGATATAGGTGTCATATGCTGCATCCTTTTCCAACCCAGCTTGCTGCAGCTTGGGTCTCCACCATGTGTTTTCTGCTGTGAGCAGAGGCCCAGCTCTTATGATGCTGGCGTGAAATAAGAAGTGCTGTGGGAAGTTTTGTATGATTGTTAAAACCACATTTACTCTGAGGCGGATGGCTGTGGGTGCTCCCTGTTGTGGGGCAGTGGAGTGGGAGCAGATCCATTATTGCATGATCTAGCACTAAACAGAGGAGTTAAGTGCAGCTCAGTTCAGCTGGGTAGGCACTGTTCCCAGAAAATCCGTGTACAGGTGCCAGGAAAATGCAGTGTGCTTTTGGCAAGTGAGAGGTTTGTAACTCACCAACTTTTACATGAAGCTCTGCATCTCTGCAGAATTGGACCCTATTAAATCCTACACTTTGAAGTACGTAAATTCAGTGTTCTTGCTTTGTACAGTATTAATGACTAAAAGCATATCCTCTGCTTTAAAACATTGTAGGTATATAAAATTTACTGCCATCACTTTAAAGGCAGAATATTAGAACAAACTTAACTAGCAATATAGCAGTATTACTTTTATTAAAATCTGCATTAGAAGTCCTAAGTGGACTGTAATGTAGGGAAGGCTAGAATGTGAGATGTGAGTCTCTAAGCTGCTAATCTTAAAGCATATTTGAATAGCCTTAAAAAAAAATAAAATGGAAGTGATTCAGTGTTAGCTACTGAAATACAGGATGCATTGAATTGCATATGTACTAGACAGTACAGACTGTCTTATCTATTAAAATATCTTTTTTTTCAGTAGATACTATTTCTTTTGCAAAGAAATCTTTGAAATGACCTAAGGACAATAAATATTCTCATTTCCTTCACCTTCCGCATTCTGCAGAATTTTAAGAGAAAAATATATCCCAGATTCAAATTAAAATATTTCCGTATAATCTTTGCCTTTAATAATCTCTATTCTTGTACACTTCAAATGTGTGATACTTGTTTTTTCAAAATTATTGGTAAATCATCAAACAGCAAGTTCTGTTGGCATATGATTGTAATATCACCCAGGTAGAGAGAGTTTTCTTTAAAGTGAATTTGAAGGAGGGAAGATGAGAACATTGATGCACACTGACTTAGCAGTTTTAGCAGATTAAAAATTAAGAGATGCAAGTGTCCTGGGTTGCTCTGTTATTAGTAAGATGAGCTCTATCAAGCATGTTTTCTGTTCACTTACCTGTTAACATTTCCCTGTAACTTTTTGAAGAGACTGGTTGACTCTACTTTGGTTTCAGTAGGTGTCTCCTGTTACTGCTAGTCCTGAAGGAGCTTTCTAAGTGTATTACTAAGGGTGGCAGTGGGTAAGTCCATCCTTTGTCCAGGGATTCTGCTACTCTTGCTGTTGTAAAACTGATAATGGTTTGTTATTTACTCCTCTTTTCTGCATGGTGGTGGAGCTGAAAGAGCAAATTCTGTCTGAACTGCCCTCTTGCTATTCATCTTTTTTGGGTAGAGAATTAACTATTTTTTCAGTATTTTCTCACTTGTATCTTTTTTGATGTTTTAAAAAAAAGGAATTTGGAATTTACTGAGGCTCTTGCTTGCAAAATTTTGTTTGTCCAGTTTTTCAATCGATCAGTATTTGCCATGTTTGTCAAATGCTTTGTGGATTCACTGCTATTACTTTCTTTTTGCAGGTTGGTGGGAGAAAGAGTTTTACATAGTAGGTTTTAGCCTTGTTCTCCTGACATGTTCCGTGTACTCTGCAAGTGTGTAGGGAGAAGGATAAAACTTTTTTGCTGAGTAGGATTGTCATGATTCTATTTTTTTGTTTTTAAGAATGAACGTTAACTTTATTCCATAGTTACTCTGTAAAGAAATACGAATAAGTGAATTACAGAAAAAGTGGCAAATCATATGTGTTGTCTTGTGTTTTTTTTTTTTTTTTTTTTCTCTCTCCCCTTGAAGTGGTGTTTAAATTCACACTGCATTGCCTTGTCTGAATTTCAGCTCCGAATGCAGCGATGGAGAATGGTCCGCATCTTTGTCTGCGTATTTTGCTGCCACAGATAAAGACCAGTCCTCAAGTGATGAGAGCTGGGAGACTCTCCCAGGCAGGGAGGAGCAAGAGCCAGAAGTGCAAAGCTCCAGCAGTGGCCTGGAAGAGGAGAACACGGACTTCTGTTTCCAAGGAGGGTATGGTGGTTTTTTTCTTTTTTTTTTTTTTTTTTTTTCCATTAAATTGCTTCTTGTTAAGTAGGAACACCAGGCTAGCATGGTGTTGACACAACACTGTAGAGAATAGTACCTGTTCCAGAAATAGTTATTATACCATCAGTAATTGTTCTCCTACATCAGAACAATCATACTAGTTCTGACAGTGCTCTATTTAGCAATATCAGGGAAAAAATGTTATGTCATGCAAACAATGCTGACTTTTATGAAAGAAGTAGAACTACTGGGAGGGTGGCATTCTAATGGTAAGGAAAGCAGCAAGTTAGTAGACTAGGTGTATTTTTAAACCAAGATTAGAATTGTTTACATACAGGCTAATTTTAAAGAGTTTTTTTTTTTTTTTTTTTTAATACGGCAGGTGTATGCTACCCGTTTCTACTACCACTTTGTACTTGTTGCATAACTGTTGTTTCTGCTTCATTGTTCTCATATTCTAGTTATCGAATGGCTGTTTTTGTTTTTTGTTTAGCTGTTTCAGTGATTATAGAAAACTTGAAGTGATTACTTGCTGAAAACATTTTTTTCCCAGTTTTTCATAGTTTTTTTTTTTCCCATTCATCCATTTTTTATATTTTTTAAAATTACCTTCTGCCTTTGCTCAAAAGCAAGATTTGTATATAGAAGTAGGTAAGGATAAAGGTGAAGGGGTTTTTTTGTCTGTTTGTTTTACCTTGGTTTGTTGTTTTTTCCCTTAGCATCTGTCATTGAACTTGTGTTCTTAGCTGGAGGCTTTATTTAGCAGTAAGTAATGCCTATGTGTTTTGCTGCTTTCAACACTAAGGAAGATAGTAGCAAGCACCTTCCACTCCAAAGCTGTGTCCTTAACTTACTTGTCCTTAGCTTATTCATATCACTACCTTCTTGAATTTTGAAGATTAGCGTAGCTTTCTGAAAACTTTATACAAGCTCATCCACTTCAGAATGACCGTGGAAACTCTTAAGCATTCTTTGTTTAGAACAGGCTGCAAATATTGCTCTTTCTGATATGTTTCTTGCTTGATTGTTTTCCACTATGGAAAGTGGATCTCTCAGCTCTGTGGTTTGAAACATCCAAGTGACTTGTGCTGCTCTAGAAAAATTCAGGAATGGAAAAAAATCCTTGTTTCTTATTTATGTATCTCTCATGTATATAGCATTTTTACCTATCTATCTCTTTGTACTGAGGCTAGGCTTCCATTTGGAAGGAGAGCCTTTTCAGTTTCAGACATGACTAAGATAATCTATAGATAATCCAAGTTGCTAGCCCTGAAGACATGTGAAGGGAAATGCAAAGAAAGCTGTTTATTGTACTGCTCTTGTGCATTAGACAAACACTCTCGCTACAGAATCGTGGGTGTCGCAAGATTCTAGGTCTGGGTGAGTCAGCTGATGCAACTAGAAATTTTTTGTTTTTTAACAGTAAACGCTCAATTGAGAATCTAGAGTTTTGCAGTCTGAAACATAAGGCTGCGGCCTTTTTGCAATAAATATAGCGTCTGCTATTTGCATGTAACTGTAAATTCTTCCAAATTTTTAGTTTTAGCCTTTCAATTATTTATTTATTTAAAGGGAACAGACATCTTTGGAGGAAGGAGAGATTCCTTGGTTACAGTACCATGAAGAAATAGAAAGTAGCAGTGATGAAGAAGATGATCCAGTTAATCACTTGGTGCACCCTGGCTTCTTTATGCTGGATGGAAACAACAACCTTGAGGATGACTCCAGCATGAGTGAGGACTTGGATGTTGAGTGGAGGTATGCCTGAGATGGTTTCCTGTTTTAATTTCAGAGGCTTTAGCTAGTATAAAAGCTCTGCTTTTTGTTTTACGCATTAAAATATACATGTTCATTAGTATGCACTTGCTTCAAGCCTGGTAGTGCTGTTTTTCTTCTAATAAGAGAAAAAGATCATAGATTTACTAAATCAGCCTGTGGTAAGAGGATTTAGGTATGTTCTTCAATTTATTTCCATGCCACTAAACAGAGTGGAAGTATCTAAAAGTATAGCAGTATGCATATAATCATCATTTTGTAACTTTTCATCCATTGTGTATGCTGTTAGACTAAATTTAAAAAAAAACTTTTTGTAATGTCAAGCAGAAATTACCATAATTTTGAACATTTTATTTGATTTTTCTGTTACTAGATTATTGAAGAATATTGTAATATAATTTAGAAAATTTCTGCAAATAGTAGAAGGATTGCAGAACCACTTGCACGGCATTATTGAATCTAACCCTAGAATAGTACAGTGTGTTTATTTTAAAGTGGATGTTAAACAGAACTAGAGAGAATGCTTTCCGGTGTGAGACTTAAATCTTAGCTTATTAAAAATAATTAAATTATAGTATAGTATAAATATAGTATAGTATAAATATACCTTGGTGAGGTATATTTACAGAGTATAATGGGGCATAATGCATAGAAGCCTAAACTGAAAGTGACATGTACTGAAAAGTACATGTTCTTTTAGTGAAATGCAATTAACTATGGCAACAAGTCACCAAGAGAACTGAAGAATTCTTAGTAGAGTATGGACAGATGCTGTTTTTCAGTTACGAATGCTGCGTCCAGCAAGCTTCCTTAAGTGATCAGACTGTGGGGGGAGAAACTTCTCTTAACAGGCTCTTAGGCTGTTTTTCTATTCAGCATATACAGATACATGCTTGATTTTGCTTGTATCCATTTTAAAATTTTATCTCTGAATATTGAAAACAAGATTTACAGCTTCTGCTAAGCTAAGGCATATAAAGCATTATTAAAATCTGAGTGCTAATTTTAAGAGTTGATTTTAATAATGTGTGTGAAATTTATTGGCAGAACTCCTTTAACTGCATGTTTTATCCTGAGACAGTTAACAGTAAAACTTACTGCAGGGGCATCACCTCCTAGAGTACAGGTACAAATGGGGGTATTAGATGATACACAGTAATTAATGTACCCAGTCCTTGTGCTGTTACTCTTAACTTTGTAATGAAGAATGTTACTGAAATCATGTTTTTCAGACTACTTGATGAATTTGGGGATGGCCTAGGAGTTGCTCAAGCCATTTCATATGTGGACCCTCAATTTCTCACATATATGGCATTAGAGGAACGCCTAGCACAAGCTATGGAGGTACTCGATTTATAGTTATTGACTTCTGTAAAATAAAACCGAAGTGCACTAAGTTTTTCTTTTTTTCTTTTTTAATGGACGAATATTAAAGTCATTGTGAACTTCAGATCAACTCTTTATTTAACTTTATAATTTAAAAGGTAGTCTCTTACACGTTAACATTAAATACAAAAGAACCTAGGTTTTATTCCAATTAGCTTTGCAGCAGTATGTAAGAATACGTGTTCTGAGTGGTATTATATCAAAGGTATCATAACATAGGCTTTCATTACTGCATCCTTATTCAGGAGTTGACCAAGACTCAGGAAAAAAAAGAAAAAAAATGACTTTCCTGTTTCAGCCTGAGCGTAGTGTTGCTAAATTCCCTATGTATCAAAAGAAAAATTATTCATATCTGGATCTGTGTCCAAAGATTATTCCAACCTCTTTTTGTAAAAACATAAATAGAGCACAGACTTTGTCTCTTTATTGCTTGACACGACACTGATTTGGATTTGATTGTCTTAACCTTAGCTTTTCATCCATTTAACTTCAGATGAATCAGGTTTTGTCATTTATTAAAAACCACCACAGTTTTGTGGGGTCGTTCCTATTTTC
Source organism: Crypturellus undulatus (assembly GCA_013389825.1). Lineage (NCBI taxonomy): Eukaryota > Metazoa > Chordata > Aves > Tinamiformes > Tinamidae > Crypturellus > Crypturellus undulatus. The sequence goes on along the minus strand of VWPW01012160.1, from coordinate 374,106 downwards.
TTTACGTTTTCATGAATTGCCTGATGTTGGTCACTTTTAGATGGCATGTAGAACTAGGGAAAACTCAGACTTCTGAGACTTCTCAATTCCTTCATTCTGGCAAATTTCCCCTGTAGGGTATTTACCAAAAGAAGAGTTAAATGTAAATGTCTTATGAGTATGCATGTTACACAATATTGCAACAATTGCCTTGAGTTGTTTCATACGTGACATAAATTGAGGGGCAGCACTACTTGGCTCCTGGTCCTTCATTAAAGGCGTGAGCAGATCATACTGTATCATACTGTATGTGCTAGTGTGGTTGCAGGCACAATACCAAGGATATCTTTTTTTTTAAAGCTGACTATCAGTGAGACAATTATAGATGTTTTTGTTTGTTTTTCTCATGGTTCTCTGGGTTGTTAATGATTTGATGGAAAATGGAAAATAAACTTTCTGGGGCTTTTCCAAGGGGGAAGGAAGCCAAAGGATTCCCTGAAGTGGATAGTGATTCAGTTTCCAGTCTCCTAGTTTCCTCAGCTTATACAGGAGATCAGCCTTACTTAAGAGCAAGTCCTTTGGGTTGTCTTCAGCTATGCAAGATCTTACCACTACTTGACTGGAGACATTTCAAAACTGAGGTCTGTTTATACTCTTACTACAAAAACAGTATTTTGGAGTTTTATAGGGAAAATTCAGTGTCATTTTCATTGCTACAGTTTCTTTGTAGCTATTGAAAGCAGTTGATGCTCTCTTAGCCCCAAAGCAAGAGGTTCTGTGTAGAGAACCTCTTTTTTTAAATCTGTATGTTACATGAACTTTAGGCTTTGTGAGTTTGTCTCGCTACTGTCTAACAAAACTCTCCAGCTAGTTTTGTCAGGACCTGTGAAAGCAATCCTAGGTGACTATATGCATGAGTGAGAGAGAAGCTGCTGTAATTACATTAGTGTCATCAGGAACCGAGTGTCATTGAACCACTTAGCAAGCAGAGAGAGGTCCTGAAATGTGTCATCCTCTGAGTATGACACCAGTTACATCCAGTCACTGTGGGTATGAGAAAAGAGGGAAAACCAATTCTCTTACCCAATGCTTTAAATTTGGAAGAGTAAATGACTTAAGTATGTCATACCATTACAAAACCTTTCCTTATCTTTGCTACTATGGTTGCTGTGCTTGCTCAGGAATGTGGAATATAACATTTTCAGGGAAAAAAAGATATATACATAGATACAGATGTAAAAGAAAATGTTTGCTTTGAGAATTCAAAGAGCAAACTAAACTGAGTTTTTCAAATTTGGCCAAGAGATGCATTCCTGAAAATACTATCTCTATCTACTAGAAAAACAGTTTCTGATCTTTCTTTCCTAGAGAGTATGGAAAATGATTGTAGTTTTTTCAGAAGATTGCATGGAAAGTGCCTCAGTCAATAAGGTCAAGATGGTTGGACATGATAGCACTTTCATGGAAAACACAATTGAAAGTAGCCTGTCTTCTCCCTGGCAATGAAAAGTATTTTTACACCAGGGGTTTGGTAATGTGGAAGTCTTAAACTTTGATTAATAAACACAACCCAATTTGTTAATATTTAATTACATCATCTAAAAGTCTGTCTGATGACTATGACTTTCATTCAACCTGAATCCTCCTCCTTAAGTCTTCCCAAATTCTATTATTTAAAGCAGAAGATTAGTGAACTAGATTTTTTTCCACCTGTGACAATATAATTATTGTTAAAGTCTATCATAGCGGGGAAACTATTTCAAAAATTTTTCAGAACCAGTTTGCTAAAGCTGTGAGTTGAAAGGCATACGACATAGTGCTTCCAAAATTCAGATGTATTTTCTCTCTGAGACAGATAGTCAAATTTGTTACTGTTAACAGTGTATTTGGAGGAGAGAAGCAGCTATTTTATGTAAGATACTGGAATCCTGTTAAGGTAGCTTCTGTCCTGAAAATGTAATGACATCTCTGTATGACTTTCCTACTTCCATTTGTTTTAAGAACGTTATGTAGTGGGAGTGTTTGGATTCTTCAGGAGTCTAGAACAGTTTGGGTGCCTTGACAGCATTAGTGAGTTTGTTTATAGATCTTTCCTGGGCCAATTCACAGATATGAGATGCTTAAAGCCTCTTCTTAGTTTTATCCAGCGTTGAGATTATGGTGTGTGGAACAATAAGCAGTCACCACATGCAGGAGAAAGATGACTGTAAAGTTATCTTGGAAAGCTTGACACCAAAGCTATGAAATGGACATTTCTTTGGTCTGTTTTGGTTTTAGCAATGCAGTTTCAAGCTTCGGAGTCATTGTAAGCTGCTTTTCTCTGGTGTTTCCTTTATGCTGTTTTCAAAAGCAAATGGTACATTGCTTTTGTAAATTATTTTCTATCTTAGAGTACTAATACTGAATACAGACACAAAGGTTTGCAGATATTTTGTAGGTTTGTTGGTAATCCTGCATCCTTTTGTGTGCCTGAGAGCTTATCAAATACTTCTAGCTATAGCAACTGATCTACTTAAACATAGTATTTTTTTTTAAACCTAGAAGTTACTCTCAGGCCATCACAGCTGTGTAGGAAAATGCTCTTCTAAGTAGTAAATGTCATTAAGGCAACATTACCCATTGTAGGAGACTTGACTGAGTTTAAGCTGTTAAATTTGAGAAATGTATTTATTTTGCAGGTAGACTTTTGTACTGCACCATGGATCCCTGGGTTACCTTTACACCAGATGACTTACAGATGAGAACACTTGTGCTAAAAGTGAACTTGGCAGAACCTGTAAATACTTGCCTGTTAAGTCATGCTGGTCTCTGTGCTGCCGCTGCTGTACTCGGAGCCAGCGCAGGGCTGCTGGGTTGCAGCTGCCGTGGGAAGGCCACCGGGCGGCTGCGCCACCATGGTGCGAGGGCAGGCACATTCTCAGGCTGGCACTCAGCTGGTTCCTTCCACATCACCAGCAAAAATGCCGGAAGAGGATAGCGTGTAATCTAGTATTTCTTGGTGTGTGTGTGTCTATATATATATAGACACACACAGGCATATTAAGTTTTTTTAGCTGCTAGGTGGTAGAGCATCCCTTATTTTCATTAGAATAAATAAATTGCGCGTTGGAAAGTGGTTCATAAGGGCTATGAATAGTTCATTCAGCATATGAACTCGGTACTTTTGGAGTGGGTTGTTTTGGTTCTTAAGTTTCAATTTATATTGGTGGTACACAACCAGGTGCATCTCATACTTATCCTAGAATTGAGATTGCTTATATTTGCTGTATTGTGATTTTTTTTTTTAACTGATTTTTTTCCAGTGTTGGTCCTTTCATATGATCAAACATATAATACAGACATCAGCTGTGCCTGCTGTGGCATTGGATTCTTAATGATTCTGTATGATCAAGATCTTAATTTGAAGTGCCAAACAAGTGACAACTTCTCATATAGCTCTATGCCTGTCTTAGATGTTTCTCATCTGCATGAACTGTGTGGACCTTTTTTCTGAAAACATGTATTGCCAGTGTAGCTCAGGTACCTAATGAAAAATGTAGAATCTATGTGATATTGTAGTTGAAGCAAGAAAACACATTAGTGAAGCTTTCGTGTTCTGAAAGTGAAATGTAATGACAGCTCAGTATTTCAGGCTTCTTTGAATTGTGACTTGATGCCTTCTCTACATATCTTTTTTTCTTTTTCAGAATAGGTTGTTCAGTTACAGCAACCACTGTTCATTAGACAATAAACCACAACTTCCACTTACTTTCTTTTTGTTTTTGAGAAAGATTAAAAAAACAAGCTGTGCCTCTTTCAGCCTTCAATTTCAGATAATTCCTCACACGAAAAAAGATGTAATGGCTACTGTGATAGCTGTAGCTTACCTAAGTTTTTGTTTTGAGAAAGTAATATAAGTAGAACTGTAGAACTTTTTGTTGTTGTTTTGCGTTTTTTGTTTGTTTTTATATGAAATGTTTCATTTTTGAGTTACAGAATTTGATTTCCTTTTTCAGACTGCTCTGGCACATTTGGAGTCCCTGGCTGTTGATGTGGAACAGGCTCACCCACCAGCTAGTAAAGAAAGCATAGACTCTCTGCCACAGATTATTGTCACAGATGACCATAATGGTATGAAAAAAATAATTAATTCCTGCAAAGGTTAAAAGAGCAAACTTAACTTTCTGTGGTTGCACAGATAAATATTTAAGTATATTTATTGTGTTGCTGGTAGTGTTGTTCTAAGAATTATGTTCATAGGTCCTTGCATTTCAGTCAGTTTGTGAATATAAGTTTGCTCAGTTTGAAAGGCTAATCTTTAACGGGGTGGGTGCGATTGTATATTTTGTCATTAGTGATACTGTTAGTATGCATTGATTTGATTTCAGTTAATCTTAAATGTAAATAATAACAACAGTAATAAAACTGCTTTTTTCTTCTGCATATCTCTAGGCCAAGACCAGTGCTGTGCAATTTGTTGCAGTGAATATGTAAAAGATGAAATCATAACAGAACTACCCTGTCATCATTTCTTTCACAAACTCTGTGTAACCCTTTGGTTACAGAAGGTAAGTACTATCATACTGTTTTTTTTGCTTTTTCTTCTTTTTTTTAATTGAGATTTTTTTTTTCTAGCAAGAATCTTTTGTAGCTTTTTCTTTTAAATGTGGTATGAAATACTGTTTTAAAAAATTGTTTTATGCTTTGTGAAACCAAATGCTGTGAATGAATGTGAAGAAATTAATTTATACCTTTAGTAACTCAGAAGAGCTTGATCTGGTCTTAATTGCTAGGTGTGCTGATTATATATAGCTATAACTGTTAATGTTTTCCATCTGTATTAGTAGAACACTGTTTTTAGATAGAAGTGTAGTGTCATACTTCTTGAATTAGATGGGGAAACATTTTTGGGAAAAGTACATTCTGCTTTCAATAAGAATGAGTTATTATTGTCTTGGTTAAGAAAAAACATTTATTGTGTTTATATCTGAAGTAAAGACAATGTATTGATTTTTCCCTGAAAAAAAACCAAACAAGGATATGTTTGGCCAGAATGCATGTCATGCCTATGTATGGTGGAGAAAAGGCAAGACAACAGAAACAACTGCTAAAGTACTGGTAGAGGAGTATAGAAAGCTTATTGTTGAGAAACATACACCTGTCATTTCCCAAAATATCTTAAAAAAGATTTAACTGAAGCTAGAGTAAAGGACCTGTATTGATCAACTACATTTTTTTTTTTTTGTTAAATTCCCTCCTACATTCTACTTTATGTATGGTATGAGTCTGGATTTTTTAGTTGTCAGATAGTTTTTAGAAAACTACTAAGCCTGTAGTTTTATGTGCTGTTTCTTCTAGTGGTATGGGAGAAAGAATAATCCCTTCAGACCAAGGGATTAGATATTCTTTGATATGGAATTTTGGTGGTGGTTTTAACTTTTTTCTACTTTCCTGGCATTATTTTCATGTCTGTATTGTTTGTGATACATCTTACATTTATCTACTGTCATATAGTAAATGCTGCAGCTGAAACCCAGGACAAAGTACATCATGTAACTTTTTGGATGTACCTAATTTNAAAAAAAAAAAAAAAAAAAAAAAAAAAAAGGGGTTATTTGAGTAGAGCCTATATGTTTTTAGAGAGCTGGATGTTTGTTTTATGTAACTGAGGATGAAAAGTAAAATGCAACTTTCATTTCTGGTGACATTATGTCTCTTAGTTTAGTCTGGTAAGCTTATTCCGCAAAATCTAACCTTAAGGTAGTGATACCGTTAAGATGTGGTATAATTTTAAAAATCAAAAACTTTACTTACTTTTTATTTAGAAAAGCATGTGAACTGTGCCAATAACCCTTTTCTTGCTTTTATGCAGTCGGGAACATGCCCTGTTTGTCGTCACGTGCTCGCACCCATGCTCCCTGAAGCAGCTGCTGCCAGTGCCTCCTTCCTGTCTGATCACGATTCCTCATCTTCTGCTCACAGTGCGACAGGAACTCCAAACTGAAATGAAGTCTTGGCCCCCAAAATAAAAATGCAGATTTCTGCTGTTTAATTACAATGTGAAAACAACTATACATAAAATATTATTTGTAAAATATATATAATATACATATTAGTTTAGAAAGAGGATGTAAGACTTTCTAAACTGTTTAGGTTGACAATAATAGCGAAAATTTCAAACCTACAGTTGGAAAAATGTGCACCTCTATTCTTTGCAGTAGAATGCTGCTGTTAACCATAATATCTAAAACTTGTATTATGATAAATTTCTCCAAAAAAGATAATTATTGTGGCACTTTACATGCAAGTTCTTACAACTGCAGTGCAGTTGGAGCATTATTAAAGTTATAACCTGTTTTACCTAATATAACCAAAGTATTTGTCAGTTAGTGCCACTGAGTGACTTTGTAATTGATTTGTCATGTTTGCATCAAATGTGAAGATGTTTTGTGATCACAGCATTAGCAGAATTTGGATTCACTGGAAATAAATTGCATAATAGAACAATATTTCTTATGAGTTTGTTCCATAATAAACTTTCTCCAGATATCAGAATTGCCATTAAGCTGCTGATAACTTGACAGTCTGGACATTTTATGGTTGTTATCACCATTTTTAAGCCTATATTGTCTCAGAAGTAGAACCGTACGAACTGAACACCTGATTCCTTCAGTTTTTGTTGAAATTTCATTCTGTTGAGCAACTCATCTTAACATTCTTTATATATATATATGTATTTATTGTCATGGGGATGCTTTCCTAATGCAAATAGCTAAAATATGTTTAGGCTTTTGGAGTGTTAAGTTTGAAAACCACAGTAAGAACTTTTAGGCCCTTAATAAAGAAATACATTGTCACAAAATCCCTCAAGGCCAGCAGAGGAGAATGGCAGTGGAATAAACTAGTTATTAGAATAATTATTGTAGACTTACTTCAAAAAATAAAGACATTTCTGTGTTACAGCTATTACTGGTTGTAATAGGCTGTGCTAATGCTTAATGGGAAAAAAGGTGTAGTTTCTAAAATCTATAAATTTATGTCTCTCAAAGTTTTTGCACATACTGAAGTTAATCTTGCAGGACAGGAATTTGAGATTTGGATGTGCATATGCATACTAATGGCTTCTCAAAAGCTTTTCTATGATTTTTGGAGAGATAAGTAATTCCTGCAGTATTGCTGCACAGGAACTATGTATATGGAGTCAAAAAAACCCATTTTTTTCAAGTTTTTTCAGTAACTAAGAGTTGAGCTAAGGTCTTAAAAATAAAAAGTGATTAATAAAATTATTGTAGCATTATTCTTGCCTTATTTGATTATGTTTATGGCTGTCATCATGGTATCTCATTATTTTACAAATATTATTGTGTTCTTCTAACACCAGTAGAAGAAAAACAAAACTCATTTTGGAGGCGCATATTGAATTGTGTGACTTGTTTTGCAGCATGACTTGTGGACTGGAGCAGAACAAAGAGTTGATGGCAGTTGACATGAGCCTATTCCTAAGGGTTTTCAGTTAGGTAATTCCATACTTCGGAGTATAAGGAAGCCGAAACAGTGGGATACTTGTGAGAATTGGCAGATGCGGTTAGCACAGCATTTTATAAGCTTATTTTCCTGTGGGAAAACACTACATCAAATTTCACTGAAAAAGGCATCAGTAAAACTCTGGAAAATGTGACAAGCAACATATACCCTTGAGCATACATCTAGTCATTGGTGAAGCTTTTCTAATCCAAGAAACAGTATTTTTCCATGTCTTTGTTACTAAGCAGTGCTGTGGAGCCATAAACCAGTTGATGTGTGTATACCAAATGCTACAGACAGTAAAATAGCAATGCAGTCTAAATTTAAAATTGATCTGTGTGGAATCCTGGGATGAATGTAAATTCAAGATAGGGCAGAAATTAAGACACCGTTGCCTGAAAAAACAGCAGAAGGTTGGGCCTCATTGCTTAGTTGTATTAAGCCTGCTGCTACAGCACTTCTGTTCGTCAGTAGCTCCCATCTGCAGCAAATGTTATGACAGATATTTTAACCAGCTGTTTCTTTCTGGAATGACACAATAGGATGGTCTTCATTAATGTCTTGACAGTGTTTTATAAAGAGAACTACTTTAATCTCTGTGGCAACATATTGGTACTGTTTTAAGTATTTATTTCCTCTTGACCAACAATGTCAAGAGCCGAAGCAACTGTTGGGCTTTTTCTGTGCTATCTTTTGATGGCCTCAGCTCTTGCTTCTTTCTATTTCTAAAAAGCTAGTAGATAAATGTCTAAAGGAAAAGTATTAGGGCCTTTTTTTTATACTTGAATGTAAAGGTCTTGTTGACTGATCTTTTATAGCAACTCAACAGATGAAATATCAAATAAATGATCAGTCTCGTGAGGGGTTTGAAAAACATATGCTGGATGATTCCTACAAGATTTTAAGTGAAAGTGTATGGCACAAAAAAGGGAGAGTAAATGATGAACCCTGTTTGTCCATATTTGTTGTGGTTATTTAATTGTTTTGGTAAATAATAATCATACCAGATTGCCATACAGATTGTATTACTCCCACTTTGAATCTCAAATGTTTTGGTTAAAAATGGCCATGCAGAGGGTTTTTTTTTTGATTTGTTCAAAGGGAATGTTCTAGATTTTCTTCAGTAAAAGAAGTTTTAGTTGCAAGGAAAAAATCCTCCACTTCCATGTTAAGCAAAAGCAAAACATTCAACAAGAATGAAAAAGTAGAAGAAAAGTGAGGAGAAAAAAAAAAGCTTTTTTCTACTGGGGGTTTGTGTTATCTCTGAATGCACTAGTACATTGGAGGCATGTAACTTAAAAGTCTAATAAAAAAAATAAAAGTGGGTATGAGTGACCTACTTTGATAGTTTAGTAACATAAAATTCATTGTGCATAAAGTATTTTTGGTAAACTAACTGTGCGATATAAGTTGAATGCATTTTAACATTTCAATAAAACATTTTCATTCCAGAGCTAAAATGCAATTTCTTTTTTCATAAGAAAAAGCATAGTGCTTTTTTTTTCCCTCTTTACCCCTGTGTTCAACTCAAGTGAGTTCAGGGCTTCTGACAGGTTTTGAAAGAAAGCCTAAAAATGTAAATTATTTGTTGTAGCTATTTGACATGAAGACAATAAACTTTCTACCTGAGCTGTATTGAATACAGCTAACTTAACATGAAAAGAACCTCCCCTTAGATCAGAGTGTGGTTCAGTTAGTTCTAGGGCCATACATGACTTAGGATTTATGTTAAGCTTCAGAAAGCTGTTCAGTTAAAATCACAGCTCTAACAGCTTCTTTGTTGTTATAAGGGTATAGCTATAGGAAAACCATTTCACCCCCCCCCGCCATGTTTCCTAATTTTATCTTTTATTAAATAGCCAGGGAAAAAAAAAGTGCTTTTAGCTGTAAAAATGCAATTTTTCTCTACAAAGAAATAACAGCTTACAAGCCATATAAAGTGCTTATACCAAGAGTATTTTTAGCAGCGTGCTAAAAATTTTAAAACTTCCTACTGTCTTTTCACGAGGGTCATACAATAGCTTGAATTTTGCATTCCTTCTCCCTTGTAGCAGGTGTTTAAATGAATGCTCAAAAGGCAGATGTAAGTCCGTGCAACAGAGCAACTGAAGTGGCATTTGGAAGGAGATCAGTATAACTGTATTCTAGTCTGGATTTTTAGTTTCTTGTACGAGATAAAGGTGAGATTATAAATCCAGTAGCCTTCTGAGGTCCTAGTAAGTCAATATGGTTCAATGTGGTGATCTGTCTGTCTTGTCTTTAAATGTTGGGTTCAGCTCCCTCTTGGCTCTGTCAAGACAAGCAGCAGCCAGCTGGGTCTGAAGCAGTTTAAGTTATTTCCTCAAGTTATTTCTTTGTGTTCGTTTTTTGCTGCCTGACGCCAGTTTTCTGTGTTCTTGGCTTGGAGGGGAAGTGTTCAACTCTTTTGCTGCAGGCAGTTTTTCATCTGCTTGAGTGCAGCAGTCGGAGCGGCCGCAGAGCTGCAGGCCACGGGTTTCACTTATCGCGTGGCACTTAGTGCGCTCTTGGCTCTGAGGCTTGTTTGATAGCCTCAGTGTGTGGTGCTGCTTTGGCACTGATGCTTCTCTTGAATTTTCATGTTTTACGTCTAAAGTAAATCTTTCTCTGTTTTGATGCTGCTCTGTCATTCTGCTTGAAAACGCAATTCCAGCACATCCATGCCCAGATGCTACTTTCCACACTTCCCAGAAGCAGAATAGTGAAATTCTAGGGTATGAGGACTGCAGGAAACAGAGAGAGGAAGGGAAAGGAGATTTTGTTTTATAGGTGTCCTCCTGCCCCCTTCAGCCAGCTTCCAGCTGTGTTCCGGACAGCAGATGCCTTCCTTGCTCAGTATAACATCATCCTGGCACATGGGGCATCTTTTCTCTTTTCCTGCAGCTGCCCTACTTACCTACTTGTGGCCTGTCAGCTGCTAGAAAGAGTCTTAAAAAGCCTTTAGGAGTGCAATTGCAAACATGAAAGCTGGGGGCATTGGAATGGATGGGGACATTATAGAAGGAACCCAGAAGAAAATAGCATTTTTCCTGCATTACTAGAGTTGAGAGAGCTGTGACTGCTTTCAGAGAAGGGAATTACCTTTTCATATGTTCCAGCCACAAAATATTCTGTAAGGAGAAACTAGGGAGATTTCTAACTGGACCTTTTCTTGTCATGAACAGAGCAAGCAAGCTGCCTCTTGCCTACAGTTAAGCTATCTGTAGTGCAGCAGTTAGGCAATGATGAAAGCAATTCTGCTTTAAAAATGAAAGAGTTTGTTCAAGCCTTTTGGTAATGTGTGGTGACTTACCTGTTAATGGCAAGCTCAAATTTTGTGGAAACATGCATGTACATCACTATTTAATAGAAAGGAAATTTAAAGTGACAATTCATGCTAAACGTGGGGAAAAGTTGTAGAGTTTATGATGGAATTATAGTTTGCAGATTTTTAGTTGTTAAAAAGGGAGACAATTTATTTAAGTTGTCTCCATCCAATAAGACGATCCTGGAATGCCAGTGTCTCTTGATGGCTGTTGTGCTACCTTGCCATTTAAATCCTGTCCAAGCTAATCAAAATTAAATTAGTTACTTCTGAGAACCAAGAGAGGATATGGCTTCGATATGAGCTCATGTCAGATTCTTCATGTACTCTGTATATCAACTTGATAACTTTGTCTGAAATTTCCATACAAAATCAACTCATTCACCCAATTCTTTCTGATGTTGCATATGAATTATGTTTAAAAAAAAAATAGTAGTCTGCTGGCTTTGAAAGCAAAATCTGTCAGATGATTTCAAGGGGATGAAGAGGAGGATATTTTGCTGAGAAAATGATGTATTCTTTATGGATGTAATTTCCATATACTCTCCCAAAGTGTATTTCCAGATGCATTATCTTCTGCTTTGAACTTGTGAAGACATCAATCCTGAAAAAGCCCATTGTGTTCTCGTGAATTAATTTAAGACTGTTGCCATAAATGACGCATTTTAAAGCAGCAGCATCAGGGTTGCATTTGTACCTCTAAAAAGTAAATTTATGCAACTCTGGCAATTCATTTCACGTTCTCCTTTGACAGGGTAGTGTCTCGGTGTTGAGAAAGTAACTTTGTGATCACACATATGAACTGACACTGTGATTTGAGTGTTGTTGCTATCCGTGGACATTATCTCGGATGGTCTGTATCCAAGACAGAAGAAAAAACAATCCAGTCCTTTTTTTTTTTTCTTTAATCTATTTTACTTGTTTGTTTTGGGAATCCACACTCCTTTCCATGTTTTGTGCTGATATATGCTTTAGGGCATTCTCGGTAATGAGAAGGCAGAATATGCTGACCGTGTGCAGTCCTTGCATAGTCAGTTGTTGCGCCCAGACAGCTAATGTGCGCGATTATTCTGGTAGGATAAAAAATCCCACCATGTGGAGAATATGCTGTTATTCTTTATAGGCTAATAAACAAAATCTATATTTACCAATTTTGTTTGTCCTAAAATTCTGCATAATTGTGTTCTGTTTTTTCTCTAGCTGTGAGGCTTTTATTTATATCAGTGTCACTTTGCCCTCCGGAGACGAAGGGAAAGGTTTTCAAGTGGATGTAAAGAATTAACATGAAGGATAAAGGAGAGAGAAGGTAAAAAGATTCCAGTCTAATGTTACTTTAACAACCTTTATACTAAAATAAAAACAAGCTCTGTTTTTCAGTTGTGAGATGAAATAGCCTTCAGCTTGCTAAACAGGAACCTTAAAAAGGCCTTAAGGAAGTCAGTTTTTTGTTTTGTTTTGTTTTTTAATTGGAAACAATTGCAACCTGGCTTTATAATAGTCAGCAGAGATAGGAAAGCTACTGAATTTAAGAATAAATAAGTAGATGAAATACTATGGTGTAATTCAAGTAACTGTGACCTGCAAACGTGGAAGATGTTCTCAGTCGATGGTTACGGAAACTTCGCTATGCATGACAGGAATTCCTTCCTCTTATTAAAAACATAAGGACAAAAATGCGTCTTTAATGTTACAGTAGGAAGATAATTAGCTGCAGAAACAGTGACACAGGTTTTGAAAACTTCTTTGCATGTGCCAGTCAGGTATATATTATTTTAAGTTGCTGGTTTTGGACTTGCTAGTCATGAAAGAACTTGTTAGCAGTAAATAGGCTCCTCCAAAACTATTGTGGCGAAATGCATTGTAGCCTGTATAGAACCAATTTGTAGCTATGTCTTCCCCCATCCTCATTACAGTTCTATAGACCAAAATCACGAGATATGTGAGAAGGGACAAATTTTTGCTTTGAGGATTAAACTTAAAGGATTAGTGGTTTCTTCCTGATTAATTATGTTAGTTGCTGTGACTGGGTGACTCTGGATTCATAATGCTTTACTTAAAAATATTTGAGTGCTAAGTAGTTAAAAATACAACTATCTTTTTTCCCTAGAAAGCTTTGTGAGAATGTAAAGTTGTGTAGAAAAATATTAGCATGGGTAGAAACAGAAGAATTGTGGTGAAGAAAGGACATTTGTAATTACATGGGTAGCACAGCTTTGCTTTTTTGTATCTCTTCTTGGGATCTCTAGCAAAGCTAGAAACTCATAGACCAAAATACTGCCAAAAATGTGAATCCGTAAGGTTTGGTGTGACCCACCAAAGCACTATCACAATCTTATCAGTCCTTTCTTCTGCATTGTTACTATTTTGCTTGTGCTATGTTTAAGTGTAAGTCTAAATCCTGAAAACATTCGTGGAGGAGAATGCTCCTCAGGACACTGACTCAACAACACACCAACTATAAGTTTATGAATGTTCATAAATTCAGTGTCACATTTTATAATTTCATGCATCTTACTTGTCTGAGAGCAATAAGAAGAGATGAAAATCAGTTTTTGTTATAAAGCTAGTTCCAACTACAAGATATTTGTAGGCTTAGCTCTGCTTATCAGCTGGTTTTGTATCATTGCATCTGCAGTGATACAAGTAAATCTGTATTTAACTAACATTACTTACATTTGTTTCTTGAGATACTTCTAGAGAAGGGATGGGTTCTGTCAGTTTTCTCTTCCGTAGTATCAGTGTGATTACATTTTTCTTTTTCTGTTCACTTAATTTTATATTTTTCTTTCTACCTTTCTGTAGATATACATGAGGCAAAATTAAAAACACATCAGTTCAAAACAGGAAAAATCTCAGTGCACTTGTTATATTTATAGACATCATAATGTGTAACTGAATATCTCAAAGCATTTCCTTAACTTCATGAACTAAACAATGTATCATTTTAATTCCTTTTTCAAAATCATTGTATCTTTCTTTTAACATTGGGTGCCTTTTTTTTTTTTTTCCTGACAATATGAAAGATATGATGAACCCAAAGGGGAAAAATCTCCATGTTACTTGAACTGTAGGAGTAGCTTGCACATGTCTCTGGGAAGGATGCGCTGTGAGGTGCTGCAGGCAGTCTCCTGCTGCGCGTCAGGCACGGCATCTGCCCCAGGGTTTCTACCTAGAAACATCACTGCTCCTTCAGGCTACTTTCTTGCATACTTTTCAACTCTGGATTAGTGTGTCGAATCAAAAGAATGAAATACCATTTCATTTGTTAAAAAATGTTTTCTGTTATATTACAGAAAATGATGTGTTGAAGGACAGTATTCAAGTATTTATAAATACAGGTATATTATTAGTACTATAATCTGTATTAAAGCAAAATTATCTGAAGATGATACCTGTTCCTTCCACGAGCTCCATGAGGGTGAGTAATTCAAGCTCAGAGCACCAAGACCAGCTTCTGGATTCAAATAATGATTAAATCTCTAAACCATTCTTTTGCATTTATACCCGGTGGTATGCTGCGGTTGTTTTTGTTCTGCTTATTTTTTTAAATCTTGTCTTCATGCTCTATGTAATTACAAGTATAAATAACATACCATTTGCCTTGTGATACTGAAGGTTGGAACCTATTAGACAGTGCTAGTTAGCCCAACTCTTAAACAGAAAATGGAAAATTAAGCGAGGGTACAGTTGTGCAAGGTGGCAACTCATCAGAAAAAAAATCCAGACATGATTTCTAAAAGAAAATTAAAAAGGAGTGGTTTCTGTAGTTTGTGTTGCATTATTTTAATACCCATAATCATCTGACCATTAATGATCCAATATACCACATGTCTAGGTTAATATTTGAATATTGATTTCTATATTTGAATATTTGAATAAAGTTGTTTCCAGTAATAACCTGGTTTTAATATTAGACTTACACTTATGTACAATGATGCAGTGAAATTTCTGGCTTATCAGTAGAGGCTGATTTGGCTAATCATAAAACTCTTCAGAATCTGAGTTATTCAAATGAAAATACTTCACATATTTTAAAGAACTGTAAGCTGACATTAACAAAAAGACTCTTAAATATTGCCTTGCAGTTAGAAATGATCTCATGCTACTTTGAGCTATCAGCGAGGCTTATTAGCAAAAATTCTTTTAGTTTAACACAAACTAAGCTTTTAAGACATAATTCTTCAAAATCCTTGCCACTCTCTCCATGCATAAAATTAAAGTATATATTTGCAGTCCTCATATGCAAACTGAGTAACACGATCCTCATCCTGATAACTCTATTTTTTTTTAAGATGGGACAGTGACAGAGCAAAAAAGGTTGCCAGGCCTTTGTCTATATCTCTAGAGTGTAAATCTCTATTTTTTCTTCTTTTTTTCATTTTTGTTTGTTTATTTTGTTTTTTTCTATGTATGTCCTGTTGAAGTGTGAGGCAATGACTAATATTCTGAAATATTGTAAGAGGGCATAAAATGGAAAAACTTGCTAAAGTATGTTGTGAAAGTTCAGTTTTAAATCCTAAAATACATATTCATTGCAAAAAGGCTCATATTCTTGCAAGCATTTGCATTTTTTTCTGTGCTACCAAGAAAACCAAATGAGGGGTGGAGAGTGTTGCATGCTTGAGTGTTTGCATTCCAGCCTCAGGAATATCTTGATTGTGGGTTACCAAGTTTTTTTAAAAGCATGACTAATGTTTGTGTATCTCAGATTATTAACTTAGTGTATTAAAAAAAAAAAGTCAAACCAGCATAGTCACAGAGATAGCATTTAGGTAATTACGTCTATTCAATTTCTTATGAACATTACACATTAGTATTGCTAAATGCAATTGTTTTTTATACATGTGTAGACATCTTTTGAGAAATTACATTAATTAGGAATTAAAGTTTCAAAGCAAGCTTTTTCATGAAAAAGTCAATTTTGCACTCTTTATTGAAGCTGTGAAAACACTCCCCAGTTCTTTATGCAATAAACACTATTTTTATGCAGACTTGAATTAGCTGTCCTCAGCACATAAAAGAAAGGAGTTTTTAGTATTTTATTCACAAGTGTGTTATCTTCACCTTCCAGGTGTGATTTTCTGTTAATTTTGCATGTCTGTGTCCAGCAGGTGAAACATATTGCTTTACTGATATGATACCACCATTTAAGTGCCTCATCCACTGTAGGAGCTATATGGGCATTTTTCATATTGATAATTTTCCTGTATACTTTTAGATATGTTGCGCATCTTTTCAGGAATAGATATACTTTTCTGAAAGTAAAGCAGTGTGTGGGGGAAGCACGCGGAGATCCTGAACATCACAGAAAATAAGTAGCTGTTCTTTTTCTTGACTTTTTAATTTCTTTTAACTGCTTTTAGGAGACTTCCAGTTCATGAGGCCA
Source organism: Crypturellus undulatus (assembly GCA_013389825.1). NCBI lineage: Eukaryota > Metazoa > Chordata > Aves > Tinamiformes > Tinamidae > Crypturellus > Crypturellus undulatus. The sequence continues at coordinate 357,916 of VWPW01012160.1, read as the reverse complement.
CTTGTCTTTCTGGTAGAGGATGAAGCATCCTCAGGCTTCAGTTCGCATGTTTGCCTCTGGGACAATGTGCTTTCTTCTGGTTTCATACTCTCGTTTTTTTTGTCTCCTTCATGAGATCTCAATGAGGGCGTGTTAATTATGTAGGTTAGTACACATGTAATGTTAAATTCAAATAAAGTGATATTTAGTCCTTAGATGACTTAGGTTTCTGAAGGCTACTACTGAAATGATGTCAGTTACTTTGACAATATTTGAAAAAAAATCCCAGATTTAGTATTGGTTGGAAGCACTTTTTTTTCTGTGAAAATTTGTAGAGCATACTTCTGATAGTGATTTATAGTTCAGATCAGGGAAATAGGAGGAAATTAAAGTCTTCTTGTCATGAACCAAATATGAAGACTACACAGGAGGTGTAAGCCTTAAGTGGGGAAATCCAAGTTTCCACTGCCTGTAGTCAACTGGCATTTTCTGTACAAGATAAAGATATTTGCAGATTACTGTCTGCCAGGGTTAAAGTCAACAGCAACAGTTGTCATTTTTTTTTGTATGCTTTCAAAGCTGGAACAATTTGTCACATAGTTTTACTGAGGAATTTTTGCATTGGATGATTACGTAACAACAGGAGTTTTTATTCTTGTACATTTCTGCTTGTACATGGAATTCAGTGAAATAAATCTTATTTAATGTATTTAAAATTTTCTTCAGACCAGCACTATTGAATGAATATGTTAACGTAAAAGTATCCGCCACTAATCCAAGGCACTTCACATTTGTTTTCTTAAATTATTTATAAGATTAACTATTTTAGACTGTGGCTCTTATAATTTTGATGTGGTGAATTCTGAATTGATAAAGAATTAGGGATCATTGTAAGAAGTACTTTCAGAAACAAAAAGAAACATTTCCTGTTCTAAATGCTTGCATAATCTAGTGGAGGATTATACAGAACGTGTTAGGCAGCAGAGTTGTGTAGGCAGGATGGATGGTCTGTGAGAGACTGAAATGCCTGTAAAATAAACATGTTTTGCATGAAAATGGGGGTTGTCTCTGCTTGCCAGCTGCCTCGTTGTTATCAGGTAACAGGGCGCCCGAGTGGTTTCGGCAGGGTTCGCAGGGAGGGTTTGTACGAGGACGCGGCGAGGCCGTGTGGGGTTTGGCAGGTAGTTTTATGGAGGCGGCTGCGTGAGAAGGCACTGTGGTTCTTGCCGCAGAGAGGAGGCTCTCTGGCACCGCGCGCTTCGTGCTTTACACACGGCTGCGGTGCCATTCTGTCTTATAAAAGATTTCTATTAATCTCCAGTGTCTTTCATACGGTCTGGTCTGACAGTCTTCGTCCGGCAGCAGAGCCGCCCAGCGGGGACGTGCGGTTGAGTCCTCGCAGCGCTCACCTTCCCTCTGCTTTCCCTGGAAGCAGATGGCTAGTGCCCTGGCCTACGGAGCCTCGCGTGTGGCTTTTACACCAAGCCACCGGGATTTTGGTGTGTATCAAAATGATGTGTGTTTCGATGGGACGGGAGAGCGCGCTCTGACAGAAAATCACCGCGTACCGTCTCTACACCGTGCAAGCCAACGGGCTCGGTGTGTCTGGGGATCACCGAACGAGCACCTCTCTGAGGGGACAGGCCGGGTTTGCGGCCTGGGGAGCCCTGGCTGCAGGCGCAGCCGCTGTGACTCCCCGAGCCCCCTCACGGCGCGGCTGCCACCGCGGTGCACGCGGCCCCGGTGCCGGAGCCGCCCGCCCGCCGTGCGCGCCGCGAGCCGGAGCCCGGAGCCCGGCCCGCGAGGGACGGCCCCGGCGGAGGGCAAGGGGCCCCCTCGCTGAACGCAAAGAAGGATTTTGCTTCCTGATGCTGAGAAGGGGTTTGAGCTGACAGCCCAGTGTGTAACTCGCCTGGACAAAGGGTTTTTACTCTCTTGAAAGTATTAAAAGTCCTCCAAAACTTGATTTTGTCTCAGCACTGTCTTGTAACCTCTGGAAGAGATTCATAAACCATGGTTTATTGTTTCAGAGGTTACTAAATAAAGGAATCAGTGTTCAGGTTAGGGTATTTATTAACTGATGCAAATTTGTGGTGGTGTGTAGACAATATAATTTTAAAATAACTAAGTACAATCTACTAATTTTTGCAAGTTACAGTGTCCATTTGTTACTAACGTCCAGTGCACATCCATATGTATATGTATATACGAGAGAACAATCAAAAGTCAACATAAAGATGAAAAATAGTTGGAAACAGAAGGCTCATTCACTAGAACAGATACTCTTGTCAGCTCTAGCAGATTAAATACTCCTGATGCACTTTCACTTTTAATTATATGTGGATGTATATGATGGCCCTTAGAATATTTGCTGCCTTCTTTAATGACTAGCATCTTAACTTTTTTCTCAGCAGCGTATATGGTAGTTTTTTTTTTTTAATAGAAAATTAGTACAATGTAATTTCAGATAGCAGCTATTTTATTTCTGATAATTGTACTAAAATCATAGGATATAATAATCTTTATTGCTTGTTTAAATTTTTATGGCTATAATATGTATCTAAGCCTCAATCTACATAAGTGTGTTTGTAACTTAATGTAACTTACACATGTAAATATTTAACTATCAGTTAGAATGTGTATGGGATGTCTCCATCTTGCCGTATTTCTGAGATATGTTTTACATGTGTTTATTCTACCATGCTGTCACTTCCACTTCCCATGGGGCACCATTCACTCATGAACAACAGCAGGAGCCCAAACTGAAGCTGATAGAGGACAGAGGGCAAAATCAGGTATTCTCTCAAGTTCCCTATCTGCTTGATAGCACTTTTCTTTGTATTTTTATTTATATCAAAACTAATAATAGGCAAGTCATCTCTGTGGGTGTCAAACTTTGTTTTGCTTGGTCACTCTGGCTCTGCGGTAAGGATCATTGCCCACTGCAAGTCTTTCAGGGTGAATTGATTAGACAGAATATATATTTTCCTCTAAAAGAAATAATTTGGCCTATAACATTTAAAATACCTTGATTGATAAGTTATAGAATCGTAGAATCCTTTAAGGTTGGAAGGGACCTCTAGAGGTCATCCAGTCCAACCCCCCTGCACACGCAGGGCCACCCAGAGCACATGGCACAGGGCTGCATCCAAGCGGGTCTTGAAGATCTCCAGAGCAGGAGACTCCACAACCTCTCTGGGCAGCCTGTTCCAGTGCTCTGGCACCCTCACCGTCAGGAACTTTTTCCTTAAGTTCGTGTGGAGCTTTTTGTGCTTCAGTTTGTGGCCATTTCCTCTGGTTCTGTCAGTGACCACCAGTGAAAAGAGGCCAGCCCCATCCTCCTCACTGCCTCCCTTGAGCTACTTGTACACACTGATCAGGTCCCCTCTCAGCCTTCTCTTCTCCAGGCTGAACAGGCCCAGCTCCCTCAGCCTCTCCTCACAGGGCAGATGTTCCAGGCCCCTGATCATCCTCGTGGCCCTGCGCTGGACTCTCTCCAGCAGCTCCACATCCCTCTTGTACTGGGGGGCCCAGAACTGGACACAGTGCTCCAGATGTGGCCTCACCAGGGCTGAGTAGAGGGGCAGGATCCCCTTCCTTGACCTGCTGGAGACGCTCCTCTTAATGCACCCCAGGACCCCATTGGCCTTCTTGACCACGAGGGCACACTGCTGCCCACTTCTGATTTGTTCTGAGCAGTTCTGGTGTCTTGATTATGGTATTAAAAATGAAAATATAAACCTTTGCTTGGAAAGCACTATTGTTGCGCAGTCCTAAACAACACTGGCTTTTTTCCCTTGCTGATATTGCCAAATCGAAGGCCGTTGTGCTGGACACCGTGTGAAGCGAGGTTCCTCGGCGCTGCAGCGCCCACGTCGGGGTTTACGCCTCAGCGCTGGGCCAGCAAGTCCCTCTCCTGCCGGCAGGATCATTCCTGCTCGGAGGAACCGCCTCCCTCCAGCCCTCCCCAACAGTGGGATCCTTCTGTCTCTGCTACAGCCCATTGCAGGCCTTTCAAAGCTCCATCTGGATCATATTTGTTTCCTGTTAGCTTTGAACTGACAGGATTTATGACAGAGTACCTTTAGGCCAGTGTTTGTAAATCTGGATCTGCACAGACACTGGTTCTTTACCGGCTCACACTGTAGTAATTCTAGCTCACTCTTCCAGTTGACAATTCTAGCTTGAGAGCTTGTGATCTGCTGTAGTGGTGTGGTACTGTCTGACAACTTGATTCTGCTCCAGGTTATGACATGTGAGAAGAGAGAGATGCATAATTTCCTTTGTGTGATGCTTTTTTCCTTCTTTTTGTTTGGCATCATTGGCAAAGTCAGACTAATGTAAGTGTATGATGTGCTAGCAATCACAGAAGCATTGTAAACAACCTGTTTTCAGTTGTCAGTTCATGAGCAATCGTTACTTGGTAGTTTTTCTAATCCTTTTATTCATTACTGAATGGAAATATTTTAAGGAATTTTAACTTTAGAAAAATCTTCAAACTATACAGGATTTGTCTTGCAAGCCCACATAGACCCAAGTGGTGACTACTTTGTAAAATCAGGAGTCTGAAACAATTTTTTCATATAAACTCTTTCCTCATCCTGTGGTCCCAGGGAAGCACAGAACCCCTTACTAATTTCCCTGTGTTGAAGTGTTGCAATACACTGTTGCTGCATTTCATTCTTATTTGTAGTATGAACTGATCTACTGGCTGTCCATTTTCTGTATTTATGTAAATATAATGTAAAGCTCAATGTCTTGAGAGTGCCAGAAGACAAGAAAATAAAGTTGTTCTTCCTTCTTCTTCCATTTGTACTGCTGAGTGCATCATCTCCTGGAGCGACTGACAGCCGAGAACGCAGGCGAGCAGAGCTGGGATCTGTCGCAGCTCCACGTCCATGCACATCGGAGTCCCTGATACCCCTTTATTTTGAGATTATTTTCAGATGTGATTTCCTGATAAATCCCATAATTTTTGTCTGCTTCCACATCCATAAAGCAGGATCAAAGAGGTTTAGTTTAACATGTAAGCGTGGTGTTAGTCCTGCAAGAATTATAAATTATATTTCAGAAGACATACCAATGCTCCTGTGAGAAACGACAGGTCACCTTCATCTAAAGTTTCACATATATGAAAAAAGGTTTCTCCTTTGCCATAACAGAGATATGACATTCAGTTAATGACTTCTGAGATCTGTTACCAACATTATGACAAATCATGCTATCTGTTTTTGAAATCCATTTTCTGGTTAACATTATCCTAGTCTATTCTTTATTATTTCTGGAAGATTTTCTTTGTTAGTCCCTTATATCTGTTTTCCTCCTAATTACTTTAAGAACAAGATAATTTCAGAGATATAGACGTACAGATGCATATTTTTTCAGTGTATTAAGCTCTTGCAGCAATGCCTATTTGCCTCAACTAAAAGTGAGCTACCTGTTTGGGAAACGAAGCCAGTGGGGAAATATTTGGGAAGATCCTTCTAACATTTTCTCTTCTTAGATATTTTTATTCTTTATCTCAAGAGACAGAGAGAAATTCCAGCTCAGCTTTGTGGTATTAATATATGTATTAGCAAGAGGAATTCCTCAGACTTTATTTTTTTATAATGCTGAATAGAAGAATTCCTAGAATCAGATCTCTTGTTTTTTGCTGGCTTAGAACTGTCTAAACTGAGAGAGGCCCCCAGGGCTCCGTGTATTTCCAGTGGATGCAGGAGCAGCTGTGAAGCACTCCTGGGTGCAACCCCTTCCCCTCTGTGGCTTCCCCAGGTGGCTACAGAGAGGAGCCGCCTCATCCAGACGTCTATATTCAGTGCCAGACTTAAGGAGCGCGCTACTGCTCCGCGCAGGATAAGGCCATTTGTGCATTGCGCTTGGCGAGCAGAGGCTGCTTCTGCTGCGGCTGCAGGAACGCAGTGGGCTAGTTCCCCGCGGGCTGGGTCTGCCCGTGGCGGTGTTCTGTAGGCTGGCTCTGCTAAGCGGTGCTGCCAAACGGGCCGGTTTTGCATCTGAGATTAATGTGGCGTTAGACGGAACAAAAACTGATGGGCGATGATTACTGTAATCAGGTGTGCCTATTTAAAGAAAAGACCGCTTAAAACACCCTTTAAAAAAAAAAAAGATCTTCTTTTTGGGGCTGGTTGAAAGTTGCTGAAGTCCGTGTTCATGAGCTTACTTTTTAATCTACTGCTCAACATAGAAATTGAATATCTAGTTTAAAAGTTATTTTTTCCCTCTGCAGTCCATGGATTTTTACTTCAAGCATTCACCACCTCCTACTACCTGAGAGGAAAGTGTGGCTGCTGTGAGGAAATATCAAGCAGGTTAGGGAAAAAAATCTCCAAATGAACAGCAATGCAATTTCCACCTGCCACGATGCAGTTTAGAGATACGTCCTGGAATAACAAAAACATGAGGGAATAGAAGGGCACTTCACACACTGGTTTATGTCTCTGAATGTAACATCCAGTGAGGGATGTATACATATACAAGTACTCACAATACAAATATTCACAATGATGTGTGTCAAATGTAGCTGTAATCTTTAACAAATACATACTAATTTCTCACTTTTTTATTTTGCATATGACTGTAATGTTCTGTTTATTATACCTGCACTCATTTTTACTGGTTCTTTCTGGAAATGCTTTCCTGCTTAGACTGAAATAAAGATTTTTTTAATAGAGTGTACATCAGTATGAAATTTTTATTGTTTTTAGGGACTTTTGTCATTGGTGTGGTTGCTTTTAAAAAAAGTGTTAGAAAAATTGTTCTTATATTTGTAATGAAATGAAAAAAAATGAACTAAATTCAGCTGTGCATTAACTGTATTGATTTCAGTCTATTCCTCCTTAGTTTGTTTTGGCATATTGTGTCCAGGCTAGTAAATCACTGTGCATTTATGTACTTGACAAATGAGTCTCCACAGGTCTAGAAGAGATATCATACTGTCCTTATCTGAAACACTTCTATAAAGAGAACAGTCAAGCAAAGGAAGAAATCATTGTGCTAAAGCTTGTAAAATGCTTTTGCTGCAAGCACTGAAAATAACAGATTAACTGTACACATCCGTATTTCATGGGAAAGGGGTATGTCTGTGGTGAAAGCAACAAAAACTTAAATGCTTCTGATTAACCCTTTGGCTATCTTAGTGCCTCTGAACACGCAGACACAGAAAGGGTTGAGAGTATTTTTGAAAGCAGGACTAATCTCTGGGGGAAAAAAATGAAAATGTGAGGTAGTAGTGATGGGGGTTTTGTTATTTGTTTTTCACTGATCTCCAATCTTCCAAGTTATCTTTCTTAGCCCTTCTTCCACTGTACTTCTGTCAGGAGCTCTATTTTCATCGGTGGTGGTGGGCAGGGATAGGCTGGATCTTTTGGGGTTGAAAAGGGCTGCAGCGGGAAGGGATGTGGGGAGCCTGCCCTGCCTCTCCGTCCCTGCGAGCTGGGGAGCACCAGGGCAGCTCCTCCAAGCTGCTCCCGGGGGGCTCGTGAACTCGTTTCTGGAAAGGGAGCGTCTCTGCTGGGGAGGAGCTGCGGGGCCCTGCGCATGCAGGAGGTGGAAGCCGGGTTCGGAAGGAGGACAAGCACCTGGAACCAAGGCGAGTTTTAAAGACGCTTTGGAGCATAGGTACCAGGGGTGTTTAATGGAGGAAATGTAATGTGGTAAAGCTAAAAAACACATACCTTGTGAATCTAAAACCTTGTGTTAAAAGTGTTACAATTCTGGTTTCTGCTCCATGACTGACTTCTGTCCTGCACTGATAGGACCAGAGGACAGAAACCCAGTTGAGTATCCTACAGGTGAAGGAAGCGGGAATAAAGGGAAGTGGGAAACTACAGGGATTTTTCTTTTTCCCTCTTTTTCTCAAACTACCATTATTGAGGCAAGAGTTTCATATGCTTGGTTAGATTAAGGCCAGCGAGCTCCAGGAAACTTCTGGGAGATCATTTAAGCTCCTGGAAACTAGGAGTAGAATATGTCAGTCACAAATAATAATAATAACAATAACAATAATAATAGTAATAATAATAATAATAATAAATCATACCTGAGGATAGCAACAAATCTTAGGGACTGCCCTCTTGAATGTCATCTGATATAGCAGAACTTTTCCTTTTGTAGTCAGTACTCATTTTTTTTCTATAGCATATCACTGATTTTGTAATAGAAGACTTTAGAATAGAAGAATTAGTGGGTAATTATAAAATGTGATCCCTTAAAAAAACAAAGCCCAGAAGCCTTGATACTTTTTCCTGTTTTGGTTTTATAACAGGTGCTTGAAAATGAATTCTTTTCCTCTTGTAAGGATGAAGTTATTAATTACTTAATGCTACTGTCTATCATAAATTTAGCTTAAAAAAAACCTTTTCTACCATAATTACAGAGTCTTTAACCTGTTCAATTAATCTTAAACCCATTCAGTTGCTATTTCTCATTGTTATTTTTTAAAAAAATCCACTTCTATTTTGATTAAAAAGTTGCTGTGGTTGTGCTAGACATTACTTTAATTGCTTAGTGTGAAGCATGACATTTAATGAAATATACTAGAAAATCATGTTACTAACTTTAGAAAAAAAATATGTCCGTTAAAAACCTGAACCTCTCCTCTTTCTTCAAGTTGCTGTTTTCAGTATGAACCTCATAGATGATTTAACAGAAGAAAGGAAAGAAAGAATTAAAGAGGAAGATTTATTATGTTTCCCTTTTCTTTTTTCTTCTTTTAACTGGATACTTCAGCAATATACCTAAGTTTTAGGCCAGTTAAGAGTTTGTTTGTTAACCAAAGGTAAACAATCCTTGTTTTTCAGAAATGGGTTAGGGTAAGTGCCCCTAACCCACTCACCCCTCTGAGGAAAGCTCGGCAATGACAGCTCTTTTGCCTCATAAATCAAACTCCTTAGCAGCTACTGCAGCACTTTATTCCCTCTGTGAATCTTCTGATCCAGGTTTGCTCAGTGCAATGACATGAACATCAGGCAAATCTGATCTCCAGCCGACTTCATCTGTGTCCCTGCAGTACTTACCCCGAACCAAACGTCTCAGCTCTTCTCAGCCTTGCCCATGCTTGACCTCATTCCTGTGTGTCCAGCAGATGCCAGGGATCATCTTGACCCTTAAAATTCCCAGAGAGGAGACAGAAAATCCGTACTGCATAGACAGTGCAACTTGGGAAGCATTTTGTTTCTAACTGCGGCCTTACAAATCTTAGACACTTAGGTCTTTATTTTCGGTTTGTGTATCCTCATGTGAAAGCTCATTTTTGTTTTATCAGAAGTTATCATATTACTACTCAAAAGATCAATGGGATGTGCAGTCTGTTAAAGCACATCTCTCAGACAGTGTTATTCCAGTTTTAGGTAAAAGAGAACTGGCAAAAACTGAAACCCTTATACTGAGTTGGTTACAGAATCAGAATTACAGCATCTTACCCTTTGTCCTTTCAAGTGCTCCTGGGGTCTTTCATCTGCACGTTTTCTTCATAATACCATAAAGTTTCTTGTCTTTGTGTTTCATGATGCTGTGGAATTATTTGTCTTGAAGTTTATAGCTGCAGTTTGTCCCTTATCACCTCTCCTTCCTCCAGATGCCCTTGTTTTCCAGCCTGAATCAATTCATTCGTTGCTTTTCCTGGAGCTGAGTGTACTACAATCGAAGACGCTCCCTGTATGTTTTGGGATGCAATCGTACGCAGTGGTAATGATGGCTCATCTCAACCAGCAGACAAAAACAAGCTGCTTCTGTTTCACCGTGCCCAGAAAGGAATCTTTATGGATCATGTTTTTCTAGAGCTACTCTTGTTGTAAACATCCTGGCCTGCTTTGTGGCACCATTTGTTTGTTTGTTAAGAGGCCAAATAGCGAAAAATGAGTGATAACCACCTGAAGAATAACCTGTGGCTTTTGTGACACTAGATCATTTGGTCGATGAGCAGGTATTGAAAAGTCAAAATGTTGTTTTTTACACTGCTTACAAGTAAAACTCTAACCTTCTCAGCTCAAGACAGTTGTAATTAGTTTGGAATACACCTGCAATCCTAGGATTTTTAACCTCAAAGCAATGCAACATTTAAACTTCAAAGCAATGTAGCACTGAAATACTAAAACTAGAACTTTGTGTTTGAAACTTGTATGATTGATCAGTCTCAGTATAGCTTGTTCCATTAATATGTTAGTCTCAAATGATCTATCTTCCTCTAAGTGACTCTGGATCAGCCAATAAATACAAAACTGCACCTGACGGTACTTTCTGGAAGACATTTTGATCAAGTTTTTGAAATATGTGACTTAGTAAATGCTAAAACTACAGTTTGATAAAGATCAGTGTCTGAAGTGTGGCTCAGTGAGGTGAGTTTGCATGACTTGGGGCACTGATCCAGGGACCTAATACAGGGATCTTATTGGCTACTGCTTTGGCTAGAGTAGTTGGACTTGATAAGCAAGACTTCACATTGGTGACTTTAAATGGAAACTTCCACTTGCGCTCTTAGGTAACTTGCTAGAAGCAGTGATGCCATGAGACAGAAATGTATGGAAAAGCTATAAAGCTATGGGTTTTTCTAATGTTTTTAAAAGTAAGTTATTTTTAGGTCAAAGAATAAGGTGTTTGCCTCTGGCTTGCTTTATCCAAACTGAGACATTTAAAATATTTGTCTTAAAATGGCACTGATTTTTAGTGTGGGATAGATTCCTAGATCACAGTAAGGACCCTCCATTCCAAGACCTGCAGAATTCTTGCTTTGAGCAACTACTGAAATTAAAATATCCTGTTTTTAATTAAGGCCACAGTAACAGCACCCCTTGTTTTGAGTGGGCAAACCAAATTGCTGCTCTTATTGGCTAAAAAAAATGCATATTTTATTAAAAAAAAAAAGTTTAGATGAGGAGTGGAAACATAAGCAGATTCTTGAATATGCAACAAGTACTATTAAAACTTTCTTTCAATGAACAGACATCTTTTTTTTTTGTCTAACCCTTCCTCCTTGCCCCAACCCCTTTTCCCAAAGTGGCCCCAAATCTAAATCTTGATTTCTAAAAGCTTTTTCCTATTGTAGGTACAACTGCTGTGGTGCTAGAAGGTGTTCTTTTCACATACTTACAGTCATGTTTACTAATTAGATACAAGCTCTGGAATATGCATTAAAAGATTTTTTTTTTCCTGAGCAAAGCTCCAACAATCTCGTCTTACTGAGGAACTGTTATTTTCCCCAGTGTTCCAGTCAGTATCGGAGTTTATAAATTCGTTGATTGGCATTAAACACCCTAGTAACTGATGCTGTCAGTAATTCCAGGCTGCCTTAGAATTACTATTATTTCTTTTCAGACTACGTATGCTTCTGTGTGCCCTCACACTGTGGTGATAAGGTGTGGGGAGAAGTTGACAGAGGCGATTTTTAAGATGCACAGAAATAAGCAATTGAAGTATTTGCTGCAGTAAGTACCTGAAATCCATGTTGCTGGTTGTTGTGCATGCAGCTAAGAGACTGTTTTATTATTCCATTACCACTGAGGATCAATGGAAAATAAAAGCAGAGGACATCCATCATAGCCAGAGAAACAAGCAAAATTTTATTAGGAGCAGATAAAGTATGCAGGGATGATTTCTCTAAACATCCTGTGCGATGCAGCCATGTTGTGTTTGATCAAACAACATTATAACAAGGCAGCCCTGAAGAACATCTGTATTTTGTAAATCTGCAGGTCTTGCCCCCAGACAAATGGGTGTTTATATATCTCCTATCATCTTAGCCAGACCTCTTGAGAGTGCAGCTTTTAATAAGATAGTGACCTCTAATGTAAGTGAATAATGTTCTGGATGTTTTTCTCTTGCAGTAACAGTAGTAGCAATGATGTGGGAAGAGGCAGGGCAGCCAAGATTCACAGGAACTACCTCTGCTAAAAGTACAAGTACCTTGCAAAGTACTGCTTTACTTACGAAGCATACATAGCATTTAACATTGGCTGAGATCAAGAAGCTGTTATTCTAGAAAATCAAGAAGCTGTTGTTGTAGACATAGTTGAAGAGATGCTGTGATTTTGGACAGCTCGTCCTTTTCAGGTCGATTACTTTTTTCCTTGGTTCTTCATTTCTTAGTGCTGCACCCTTCAGTTGTTTGCTTGTTTCTCCACCTAAAGCAAGACCTTTTTTACTTGGTTGAGCTGGCAGGGCACTGTGCTTTCCTGCCTTCCTTTATTTTGCACTTTAAAATCTTGTTCCTAAATCCTCCATTGGATTGCTCATTAAGTTACAGAGCTAAAAATTAAGCAGACTATAAGCATATTTCAAATAGAATGCCGCTGTTTATGCAAGAAACATTCAGCAGAGAGATTTTCTTTTAATCAGAAATGGTGCTGCAGTTGGGTGAACATGTCGCCTTTGATTCTCTTGGAGAGACGTCGGGGAGGGTTGGGTTTGGCCAGTGAGCTCCTGTCTGTTTCTGCAAGAGGATTTCTGCATTTGTGCATAGTGTTTGGCTATGCTCTGAGCAGGGGATGCTTCAGCTGTCATGAAGGCCCCTTCATGAAAGAGGCAGACTATTTTTGAAACACTGTATTGATAGAAACGGATCATGCCTCTTGTTCTTTAGTTTTGTTTTTCGATCGATGTTTTGCTTGCAAAGAGAAAAGCATCATCTCTTGCCTGTTCTGTCCCTCTGAAAAAGTATGATTTTGGAAGAGTTGAGGGTCCCAGGCAGGATGCTGAAAGGTAGTGTGGAACCTCACAATGTCCACAGCCATTAGAAGTGAACAGTAATCTTCTCCTGTTATAGAGAATAGCTTGCAATTTGCTTGGTGCTAACTATTTCATTGCACTTCACTAGGGAATACCGGAGGCACTCTTATTTTACTTCTAAAAACTGACTAACCAAGTTTTGACTGATATTTTTTGTTTTCTTCTAAATTTTTTCTTCTACTCTGCAATGCACTTTTTGGTCTCTTTCTCTCCTTTTTCTTAATGACCTCTTGGGTTGAAATGTTCTCTGTTCTTTCTCTGATGACAGGTGTCTCTCAGGGTTTTTTTGAAAGCTGTAAAATAAACAGAGCTGTATTAATTCCAGTGTCCCTGCTGGTGTTTACGTGCCTCTGTTGGGAACTGAAGGACATCCTTGTAACTTTGACTCTCAATGGAGATGTTCAGTTCAGCTGAAATACTGCATGCTTCATAAGTAAATATGCAATTTTATGTCCTGTTGCTATTCTGTCATCTTAAACTTTTTGATAGAACCTGGATTTCTGACTTTATATAGAGTTCAGTGCCTTAACCTACTAAAGCAAATGGGTAAATGTGTGTGGGCATGTACACATATGCACCTATCTACACTACAGAGATCTTCTTGACTCCAGTGATAACATTTCTGGCATATATTTGGAGGAAAAATAGCAATTACAGGAAGTTCCCATTTTATTTGTTTTCCCTTTGTTTTATTCCTTTATTCTGTGCCTACATGATGCTCACTTGATGTGGTTACCCCTTATACAAAATATACTCCAAAACACTTTAATGCTTTCATCTTTTTCTAAGCTGAAACTTTTCTAGGTTGTTTGTCAAATGTGGACATAAATATGGACTGAGTAGAAGCTGGATGAAGAGTTGATGTACTGCATTAGAGGCAACTTATTGTATCTTACAGTGCAAGAAACTATATTTTTTTTCCTTTTCTTTTGCTCTCTATGTTCATTTCAATTGTTATATTGCACCTTGCGTGTTACAGCAAAAATCAGATGAAAAATAGTGCTCCATTTCTGTAGCAGATTTTTGAAAGTCAGAGGGTCATGAGGTTTCAGAAAGGTATCGCTGGTAAAGAAGAACTTTAGCTAAAGTGAAAGTGGTAGAGATCAGAGGAGGTTTCATTTGTGTCAGTACCTCGGAAGTGCTTGTACCAAACCTCCAGTCTCTTGTGTTTCACAATTTTTTCAAAATCTAGATGATGGGTGTTACTGAGTGGCCATATTGGCATATACGGCATAATACAATTCCATGTTTCTGTAATTTGCATGTAACAAGGGGAGGCTTCTGGGCCTATTTTTCATTGTTCTTGCATTACAGTTTGTGTAAGTATATGTCACGGAATGAGTGATGCGAGGAGTGAGTGACACAAAGCACTTCACTCATGGGAAAAAAATAGGTTTTACTGAAAATTAAAATGGTTTCATGAGATTCTATAGCAAAGTTACTTCTTATTTACTGCATGCCAGTACAAGATACACAGAGAATTACCAAGGACACCCTCCTGTTAGGTCACGAGGTTCAGACTGGACCCCCCTGCTCTCCAAACTCCTCCTGAGAGGAGTCTGGGTGCGGCTGGATCCAGTCCTAGTCGCAGACCTGATCAATCATTTATGTCTAAGGGATTTGTGCACAGTTACAAAGCGAAGTTCACAAGTTCAGAAGGAGAGTGCGCTATAGTCACTTACCACGGATTTGCAGTGGGAAGGATCTCTTAACCCCGGGGAATATCCTTGAGAGGCCTCCCGGCTCAAGGGGAGATCCTGGCGTGCAGCCCGCTGCCATGCAAGGAGAGCTCAATGGGCTCTCGGGCTGTCCCCATATTTATGGGATAAGACGATTGACTTCTTATAGTCATTCCTTCAGTTCAGAAATGACTGTTGGCCGGTGTACACACAGTTAACGTCATCTCCCCATCAGGATAGGGCCATCAAGACTGTTATTGATGATTAACGTCTGGATGGGGGAAGAAATCAAAGAGGCAACTACCAAGATCAGAGAATGTGGTAGTTAACACCTGAACAGGGCGGTGTGTGAGAAGACAGGTTGAGCTGGGGAAGGAGCCCATCCGTCACAGTATATACCTGTGTAAAATGCTACTAAACTGAAACAGCGGTGTCTTAGCACTGGTCTGTAGACTAGTAAGGTGAAACATAAATAGTGAAAGTTTAGTCCTGCTTTATAACATGTACATGTTAAGAGGTATAAACAGAAGGAGGAAGAAAGGTTGATAAGAAAGAAATATGTCTAGAAAGAGGTACTTTTTTCTCTGTATTGAGAAGTTATTGCTCCAGTTCTCCAATTGGGCAACGTTTGCTGTTAAGAAGCAATAATCTCCTTGTTCTTCACCTTCAGGAATTCTGTTACAGTGTTCCTGAAAAACTAACTTCTAAATATGGGTAAGATCTCTTACTCTAATATCTTGTCACATAAAATATATTGTATATAATATTTTGTTTTGAAAAAAGTATGTGGTATCAAAAACAAAAGGCTGGTTATGGCAACACAAAAGACAGCAAAAAAGATGCTTTTAGTTGCTTCCTCATCTGTATTTTGATAAACTGTCAAAGGGGAAATGAGGAAGTTCACGTTGGTATACAGGAAATGATACTTCAGTTTTGTTATTAAGGAAGAGTAGATGAGGGCCAGATCTCTATCCTGCTTGCCACTTGTGTTCTGATTTTATAGACTGCCATAATATACAAGGAACAGATGTTCAAGATATTAAAGAAAAATATTCCTACAGAATGTGCTATGTGCATATTGAAAAAGTATATTACCTATGTGAGAGCTTCATCTAGTATGTAAATACTGCTCTCTGGAAGCTAGCTAATCATAATTAACTTTTTAATTGCTTTGGAACAAATCCTGTTGCTGTGATACAGCCCACACTTTGGCAGTGGTTTCACATCTTAATCTCCTTTATCCAACTCCACCTTATATCCGAAATCTAATCCTAACCCCCAAGCCTAACTCTAACCCTAACTCTAACCAACTCTAACCCTCACCTTGACTTGGACACTAAACCTAAATCCTAGCCTTAAATCTAAACCAAACTCTAATGCTAACCTTGACCTTAACTCTAACCCTAATTCTAAACATAAGCCTAAGACTAACCCTAATTCGAACCCTAAATCTAACCATAACATCAACCCTAATTCTAACTCTAAATCCAATGCTAACTTTTAACTCTAAAGAAGTTAACCCTAACCCTAACACTGAAACTAATTATAACTTTAAAACCAATGCTAAGTCTAAACTGAATCCTAACTCTAAATGTAAATGTAACCCTAAAATTAATCCTAACTCTAACCCTAACTCTAACCTTTACCCTAACTCTAACTCTAAACCTAAACCTAACTCTAACTCAATCCCTAACTCTAATCCAAACTCTAAACTTAAATCTAACTCTAAAATTTACCCTAACTCTAGTGTTTCTGTCATGTAAAGGTATTGTTTCCTCGCTGCTTTTATTTCCATTCTAATGATTGAACTGAATTTTGAGATTCACCCGTATTGCAAATCTTTGTAAATCTTTGTGTCTGCCACTTTAGGAATGGAGTGATCTATTCAAATCTGTTCTAAGTTCTTCTGTAGCTATTCAGAAGAACAAGATTTGCTTCAAGATATCTCTGCTGTGTCTTCATTTCTTTTCTGAAGAGAAAGTACATAATACTTTATCTAAAAATTGGATTATATTGTGTATGCTATTGTGAATGCTCTCAAGCATCCTGTGATTCTGTGATTCTAACTGTAACCCTAGCCCTGAATCTAACACTACCTCTAACTCTAACATTTACCCTAACGCATACTGTAATACTGACTCTAAACCCTCTAAACCTAATGCTAACCCAAACTTGAACCCAAACCCCAACCTTAACGTTAATTCAAACTCAAACTGTCACTCTAACCCTAATCTTGCCTCTAACCTAATTCTAACCCTAACCCTAAACATAACTCCAATCCTAAACCTAACCTTAAAAAAATTGTAAATCTAAACCTAAAATACTCCTAACCATAAACCTAATTCTAACAGTAATCCATACCTGAAAAATAACTGTAATGCTAAGCAGGACTCTATCCCTGCCTCTAACTATAACCCTATCCCTAATCCTGTATCTAATCTTGACTCTAGTTCTAACCCCAATTCTAACACTAACCCTAAAAATACACCTAACCCTAAACCTAACCAGACCATAACTCTAACACTAGCTCTAACATAACTCTAAGCCTAATCCTAACCCTAACCATAAAATAAAATAACACTAAATCTAACCTTAACCCTAGCCCTAACTATAACTCTATCCCTAACCCTGTTACCTAACTGTAAAACTGACCCTCACGCTAAATCTCTCCCTAAGCCTAAATGTAACACTAACTCTGACACTGACTCTAATGCTAAACATAATTCTAATCCTCACATTAACTCCAACCCTAATTCCAAATCTAACTCTAACGCCAACCCTAATTTCCAACCCTAATTGTAACCCTAACCCTAACACTAAACATAACACTGATCCTAACTCTAACTGATCCAGACTCTAACCTTACCACTAACTCTTACCCTAACCTTGATTCTAATTCTTACTCTAACTCCAAACCTAAACCTAAATCTAATACTAATTCTATCCCTAACACCCTAACCTAAATCCTAACCCTAAATCTAAGCCTAAACCTAGATGAAACACTAACTCTAATTTTAAACCTAAACTGAACTCTAATTCTAACCCAAAATCTAATCCTACACCTAACCCTGCCTCTAATTCAAGTCTAAACCTGACTCTAACCCTAACTCTAAAATTAACAATAACTCTAACCCTAACGTTCAGCCTAACACTTAACTGTAACTCTAGCCCTAACTCTAATTCTACCTCTTAAACTGAACTTAATCCTAAACTCTAAACTAACTCTAAATCTAACCTAAACATCAACTCTAACTCAAGCCCTAAATCTAACCCCCAAACATACGCCTAACTCTAAGCCTAACCCTGAACCTAATTCTGACCCTAAACATGATTCTGACTCTAAAAATAGTTCCAGCTCTAATCCTAACTCTGTCCCTAATTCAAACCATAACTCTTACCCTAGCTTTAACCCTAACTCTAAATCTGAACCTAAACTTAACTCTAATCCACACCCTAACCTTAAATGTAACCCTAACCCAAAATCCAATGCCTAAACCTAACACCAATTTTCTGTAACGTAACTCAAACCCTAAATGTAAACCTAACTCAAATCCTAAATGTAATCCTAAATCAGACCCTAACTCTAAATCTGATTCTAACCCTAATTCTCACTCTAATTGCAAACCTAACTCTTACCCTAAACTTAACCATAAACCTAATTTTAAACCCTACCTTGGCCCAAACTCTACCCCAAGCCTAAACCTTAGTCAAACTCTAACTCTAAACCTCACCCTAACTCTAACTCCAAATCTAACTCTAACCCTGAACTTAACTCTAACCCTGACCCCAAAAGTAACTCTAACTGAAATTCTAACCCCAATTCTTACCCTAACCATAGCCCCAACCCTAAAACTAACCCTGGCTATAACTCTAGTACTACCTCTAACTCAAACCTTAGCACTAACTCTAATGGTGATTTTAAATATAAACCTAACTCTAACTCTAATACACACTCAAATCCTAATTCTAACTCTAACTGTAATTCTAAATATAACTCCACTCCTAACCAGCAATGTAACCTTAACCATAAATTTAGCCCTAGACTTACCCCTAACCCTAACTCGAACCCTAACCTTGACTCTGTTCCTGAATCTAACTCTAAATCTCTTAACAAACAGAAGCTCAAACCTGAATATAAACCTACCCCGACTATGATCCTAACCCAAGATAAAATTCTAACACTAACCCTAATATTAACTCTAAACCTAAATCAAACCCTAAACCTGACTCTAGCCCTAACCCTGACTCTAACCCTAACCCTGACTCTAACCCTAACTCGAAACTTAACCCTAATCTTAATCCTAGCTCCAACCCTACCCCTAACTCTAACTCAACACTAAATACAACTCTAAACCTAACCTTAACTTTAATCCTAACCTTAACCCTAAACCTAACCTTAACTCTAACCCAAAATCTTTTCCAGCTGTGATGTTTACTCTTACCCTAAATATAACCGTAACTCTAAACTTAACCCAAATGCTCACACTATCTGTAACCCTAACTATACTTTTTAACCCTAACCCACTCTAACACTTCCTCTGATACTAACCCTAAACTTAACCCTAAAAATAAAAATAAATCTGACCCTAAAGTTAACTCTAACCCTGACCTTAGCTATAAATCTAATCCTAACCCTACTTCTAACAGCTACCATAATGATAACCCTAACTCTAACCTTAACCTAAAACCTAACTGTAACCATAAACCTAAGCCTAACCTTAACCCTAAACCTAACCCTAACCCTAACTCTAACCATAACATTGACTCTAACACCATCCCTAACTCTAACCCTATCCTTTGCTCTAACACTAAACTTTAATGTAATCCTAACCATACCCTAACTCTAACTCTAATCCTACATCTAACCCTAACTCTGTCTTGAACCATAACCTAACCCTAACTATCCTAACTAAAACCCTAACCTAATTCTAACCCTTAATTCTAACCCTAAATCTTATGATAGCAATAAATCTAACCCTAATCCTAACTACCTGTAATCTAAATTCTAACCCTAAATCTAGTCTTATTTCTAGCCCTATCTATAACCCTAGCTTTAATTTAACTCTAAAGCTAACCTTAGCCCTAACTACCCATAATGCTAACCATAAGACTAACCCCAAACCTCCCCACAACCCTAACTCTTACTCAAAACCTAGTTCTTACTTAAACCGTACCCCTTATGCTAACCCTAACCCTAAAAATAAGCCTAAATGTAACCCTAAATGTAACCCTAAAAATAGCCCTAAACCTAGCTCTAGCCCTAACCATAATTCTAAACCTAACCCGAACTCTAAACCTAAACCTAACTGTAACCCTAAATGTAACCTTTTACCTTAAACCTAAGCCTCACCTTAACCTTAACCCTAACCCTAACTCTAACCTGAACCTTATCCCTAAGCCTGACCCTAACCCAATCCCTAAACCTAACGTTAAGTCTAACACTAACTCTGACTCTAACCCTAACTCTGACCCTGATTTTAACTCTAAACCTAATGCTATCCCAAACTCAAACACAAACCATAACTCTAACCGCAACCCTAACTCTCACCCTAACTCACTCAAACGCTAAACCTGACAGTAAGCCTAACTCACTCTAACCTTAATGCTAACCCTAACACTGACTCAAACTCCAACACTAGCCCTAAGCCTAACCTTAACTCCAGCCCAAACCCCAACTTTATATCTAATTCTAACTCTAACTCTAATCCTTACTATAATCCTAAACCTTACTCTAACCCTAACCATACCTTACTCTAACCCTAACGCTAACCCTAATCCTATCTCTAACTTTAGCCCTGACCCTAACTCTAACCCTACACCTAACTCTAAGCATAACCGTAACCCTAACCCTAACCCTAACTCTAGCTCTAGCCCTAACCCTATCCCTACCCATAAGTTATTTTTTTCAGCCTCTGTTAAAGCTAAGTCTCCCATCACCGCATCAGACAGGAAGGTGTTTGAAGACCAGGTCTCTCAGCATCACAGATTTTCTTTGGTGGCCTCTGCACATACCAACAGCAATGGCACCTCTTGACTGTCTCGATTTGCCAGCCCTAATCCTAACCCCAGCCCCAACACAGGGACTTTTTCCAAATCCTGGTGGGACCTGGACCCTATTGCTTGGTAAGACGATAAGCTTTTCATAGGCCAGACTCCTGGCAGCACAGCCCGTCCTTTGGCAGAGACATGTCATACAATACAAAACTACATACAAATACTGAAATACAAAACTATCTCAAGAATAAATCAGGATATTGTAACAGATAGGAAATTTCTTCTAGCCAGAACAGCATATTCATAAACCAAGATCCAAGATGAATAATGTCATGAACAAAAGTTACTGTCTTTTGAGACAGATCTTGGTCAATTCATGAGCCAAAGTAATGTAGTGGGAAACCATATCCAGAGTCTGGAAGGCTTTTGATTTTTATTCTTTGTGAGGTTTTGGTGACAAAGTTTCAAGAGTTGTATGTCCTGCACAGCAAAACTGTGCATATAATAGTATATTGCTGGAGGGGATTGCTACAGTACATATTTAGATTTGAATGTAGGGCAGAGGTGTGTTTTACAATGGTGTTGATGATGGACACATCTTAATTTTGCAAGACTTGCAACCATAAATATAAGAACATGACAATTTTAATACAAATGCACTAAACTCTATAAGCAGTTTCTAAAAATGCAGAAAAAATCTTAATATGTAATCAGTGGCAGTAGTATCATAAGAAAAGAGACGAAAGAGAACAGTTACTGTGTTTTAAGTGTTGTTTTGTGTTTTAATACTCTTCTCAACAGTGCATCTTGAGTCTTGGAACTGTAAATCCATTTCTTCATTTTGACTCTGTGGGATCCTAAGGGCTGAGGCAAAATATTGTTGTGCAAGGTACTGCTTTCAAATGATGCAGGTAACTTTATTTTGTTTGTTTTTTTCCTGATTGAAATGGAAAGTTTGCCTTTTCGATACTCGCCCAAGCATAGCACATACTGGACGGAAGGTTCCTATTTAAAAGGAGATGACACTGTGGTACCGTTGGTAGTGCAAACCAAGAGATGCATGGAGCATTGTGGGGCAGTGGCAAATGAACTACAGAGCCACAAAGAGTCTGTGCCAAAGTTGGCCTCTGGCATTTTTTTAATTTTTGCTTTAAGGTGTACAGGTCAGCATGACCTGGCAGGCTAAATAAATAGATCTCTGTGGTCATCCAAGTGAAATTGGGGGAGGTAAGGAAAAGGGATGAGGAATTCCTGTGTTTCTGAAATCATCTAACAGGTATTGTGCAAGTTATTTCAATGCTCATATTACTTTTGCTGGGGATTCAAGCCCATAAAATATATTGGTGGTCAATTTTCTCTTCTATATGTGCCGTCAATAAAAGGCACTTTTTATTAGCATTAAGAGCTCGTGAGCTGCTGAATGTGTGTCCATGTGGATGGGAGGAGGAAGGGTTGTACCTCAGCCTTTTCCTAGAGCAAAGCCAAATCCAGCAACAGCAAGGGACAGCTCAAGAGACATGGGTAGGCTCAATGTATTATTTTGCTCTTGCAGTAACAAGAAACAGCAAGTTTGAATGTCCTACAGTTGGGGTTTGGTGGGGAGTTCTCAGTTTCCATAAATGTGGCAGTAGAAATCCTACAACTTAAGCAAAATAAAACCCTGATTCTCCTAGTGGCTGATCTTGCAGAGTTTGCTGGCATTATCCTTGTACAAGTACAGAAACATTATCCTGCCGTGGGAACAGCTCATGTTTTGAGCGTATCTGCTCCATCCATCCTTGTGATTCAGGCTGGCAGTGATTATCACACCATGGCACAGAAGATTATCACACCACCTCATCAGAAGTCTGTCAGCCTCAACGCCTTCATAAGGTGTAGTGCCCCATGCAGTATAGGCAGCGTTGAGACCCAAGTACCCTGGGTTCTCCATAGCAGCAGGATGAGTATTTGGTCTAGAGTAGCATCAGATAAATCCAGAAGCATTGGATAACTGTGTAAAACATGAGCAGAAGGCTCTAGTAAATAGGAGTGAGCCCCTTTGGAGGGCTGTGCCCACACACTGGTACTGTTGCAATTAGACTTATCCCAGAGCATAAATTCATTCTCGATGTGGTTTGAGGAGCTTGCTTGAGCTTGAGAGGCTACATCACTGATTTTTTGTTCTCCGTGTAATGGATGCAAAACTTCTCTATTTGACTCAAAACAGGTTTCAAGTGCAAATGATCCTTAAATAATTGCTGGATAGGGCTGCTTAAGTCTCACTAATGCTATACAGTGCAGTGTCCTAGGTAAGACAGCTTAGCTTCTGGCATGTCAGATGAGAAACAGTCTGCTTGGCACTCTTTCTGCTAATGGTGTTTATTTTATCTAAGCTAGCTTTCCTGGAACATAGACCTTTCCTCAGTCTTTGCCATTTCCATTTTTTTTTTTTTTTTTGAGAGAGAGAGAAAGAAGAACGGAAGAAGGGCAAATTTGCCCTGTCTTAAAAATAATTCAACTTTAACAGCATTTTGTGGAAGAGACGCATCTTGAACTTGTAAAACTTTGGAATGAATGTTCTCTGGGGCAGAAAACCGCATATTCAAAGTAGTTCATTCAGGTTTGATGGTGATGTAAGACTTGTGACTGTATCTCTCCTCTCCCATTTCTTTTAATTCATTTCTGAATCAGAGCTGAATAAGAAATTCAGATGAGCTTTGGAGGGACGTTCCAAAAGTGGGAAGGGCTGAGAAGGTCTCTGGACCAGACTGCCCAAGTGCAAACCAGAGTAAAGGCTCTGCCATCTGTAGTGTGGATTTGGTGTGCACTGTTGCTCCAATTTCATTGCAGTTTATTTAGATACCCCTGAGAAAACCAATGTTCATATATAACATTTAAGGCAGGAATCTGTAAGGTAAATAATGTTCTTCAACTTCATATTGGTGCCCATTTTTCGCCACCCGTCTTCAAGGTCCATGAACCATGATCCAGTCATCTGAGTGATTCAAAATGTTAGAATTTGGACAGGAGGGTAATAGAGAAGCTCTGTAGCCTTTTATTCACCTCTATTAATAAATTGCTCTATGCCTTTTTTAAAAAATGGACAAGGAGCAAGATGACAGCAGTGTGAGTGGGATTTCTCTCAAACAAATAATAAGCTGTCACAGAACACGAGCACTGAGGCAGAGACTGACAACAAATTTTGTGTGAAGTAAACAAACTTGGAGATTGGATTGAAATCTCGGTGTGAGAAGTGATGCCTGCATTCGGGGGAAGAAGAGTAGTCAGTGTTACATTTAAAGATCTGAGTAGTACTGTCTGCTCAGTAATCATACAGTTAATATAATCCTAAAACAAGCAAACAAACAAACGAAAAAACAGGCAGTTTAAATACTCAAAACAAGAGAGTGGATGAATTTATGGAAGCAGGATGGAATATCAGTGTGACTTACACTTCCAAAGCAGTTCTTTGTTCAAAAAAAGACTAATTTAGGAAACCTGTCGAGCTTTCGCTGAAGGGGAATAAGGATCAGAAAGGAGTTGCTTCCCTGATATTGCCAGGCTTGCTGGCTGACCATGGGCAGTCAACTAACCATCATGACCGAGTTTAAGTACTTACTGCGGGAGCGTAGCCACTCCACTCCACTGTGGCAATAGCCAGCCCTAGCCCCACGAGCCTTAACTGCCACTGTTTCCATTCCCGCATTAGCAGTCACAGGTCGCAGTACAAAGCAGCGGCTGTGTTACCTACCCTGTGTGACCAGTAACTGGATCGTTCAGCATGAATGGGATGGGAGGAAAAGAGCTGGAATAGGAGGGGACGGAAGGAAAAGTGATAACTGGAAGGTCCGGGATTCTTTGTCCTGGCTCCATCTGCTTTCATCCTGCGCATAGCAGAAAGATGCCAGCTGAATAATGTCTGCCACAGACTAACACTAAGAAGTCCCTTGGGCAGCATGGTTAGGATGCAATCTTGCAAATATATCTTTCACAAATGTAGTAGCAAGAACTCTGACTTATTTTATATCTAGAAAAATTATGTTCTCTGGTATATACCCTCTATTTGAAGACTGACATTGAATAGTAAAATAGTCTTTGGTAAAACATAATTTATACATGGTGACTTAATTTGATAGTTGGTCTTATTTTTTGCACAAAAAACGAAGAAAACTACTTTTATTTTAGCAAGAAATAGATTCATGTCTAAAATGCCTTTATAAGATGGATTTTAAGACTGATTACTTCTAGTCTTGGAATGAGCTTGCTTAGAAATTCAGAAATAAAGTACNTTTTTTTTTTTTTTTTTTTTTTTTTTGTTGCTAGCACCAGCTATGAAAAAAACAGCTATCTGAGAGCACAAGCCTGCCAGGCTGAATAATGAAGAGGTTACCATTCCAAGGAGCCGGAGCAAGCTGCACAAAGCAAATACACCGGGAAAGCAAAAGCAATAAGAAAAAGCTCAGATTAGGGCAATTCAGTTGGTGGCCAGCTGTGGGAAGCCGGGTTTGTGATAATGCAGGGCAGGCTTTGCCCTTCACAGAAGCAAAGGGGCTTTCTAATGCGTTTTCTTTTTGGGTATTTCCAGTACAAGGCAGTGAACTCTAAGCACTGGATATACAGAGCTGATCTCTGGCTGTCTTTGAAGCAGAGCTCTGTATTAGGCTACTCTGTTCCTTGACTTTGCACCCAGGGTAGCAAGAGGAAGAGCAGGGGTGCTTAGAGCTGAAAGTGCAGGAGCTTTTATCTGTATATGACCAGCTCATTAGGGACAGCTGCCTGCTGGTAGGCAGGATTTCAGTTATAATTACTGGTTTGTGAACTACAACGATGACATCTGCCTTACTTGCTTGGTGTTACTGTGGTAGGTATGTCAGTAGGATAAAGAACTATTTCCCTGAAGTGTCTTTCCAGATTTTGGGAAAGACTAATCAATATGTTATTGTATGGTTTGTGGGGAAACTTGGAAAAAACCCAATCTTATTCCACACAATATTGTAATCTATGGCCTGAACTCTAGAAACAGAACTAGGTGCCAAGATCTCTATTTGGATTTCTCTTGTTTACACATAAATGTAACTCTCCCAATGTCTCTATCGATTTTATTACTTTCCATGTAGCAAAACAAGAGAGTAGTCGTAATACTAGTAATACTGATCCAACAGGGCTGTTGGGTACTGCCTTTAATTTTACATCTCTTTAACACCAGAGACACTCGGAGCGCCAGGATGTGTCTGTGAGCTGTGCTGCGCATTGGGCTACCTGCGTTCTGCTGAGCTCATTAGGAAGAGCAGGGACACAGCTGGCCCCCAGCAGTGCCACAAGGCTCGGGGTATTCCTGAATTCCTGCAGCACACCCTGAGCCCGAGCCCACACCATTCCTAGATGCTCCTGCAGGCACATATCTTTTCTCCTAGCTTCTGCTGCGGCTGCGTATAGCCAGCATGGTCTATGCCATTACTGCCAAAACTGTCTCATATATGAAAGCTAGCGTAAAAACTAAAGAGCACACACCTCTTGTGCCAGTGCTAAGCAATGGTGCTGCTTTTATTTCCTTCCTTCCTCCTTGTCTGCTAAGTCAGTCTGAGATTCAGATATACCAAGCATCAGTAACATCTGATGAGACTCAGTTAGACACCATATCTCAGGTGAGAAAACCTAAATAGTACTTGGTGGGGGAAGGACATTTCAAAGGGGAGGGACAAGGGCAGCTCAGGTGACATTTGTCCAGATGCTGTGTTTTCAGAGGAACACTGGCTGCCGAGTGTGAATATGCATGTTCAAAAGGACTGCTCTGTTCCCTATTTTCCATGTTTTCTTCCCTTCTTCTCTGCTTGCTTTCTTTCGTTTGCAAGGAGCCACAAGAAGTGTAGGTATGACATGCCTGCCCGCTTGACGCATTGCTGTAGCCTTTCTGACCTCAAAAGGCCTGTCACCGAGGACGTTTCTTTGGAGGCAATATAATGGATGGGTTATTCTCAGTGGGAATATGAGTCACAAATCATTTCTGTGCAGAGACCTAAGAAATTGCATTATAGACTGAAAGGCCAGTGAAAAGTCAACAAAATGCCCTTGGGCCTGAGCAAACTTTTGTCCTGGATCACAGAGATCACTAAGTTTAAGAGAAATAAAAGTGGCATTGGAATTTGTTTTTCTGCTCCAGTAGTGAAATGCTTTGTTCAATACGGAAATAAATATGTGTTGTCTTGCTGAGAATTCCAGTTTGTTGGGCAAGCGGAAGACAGAACTTCGGCCTCTGACCTGCTCACAGATGTCACCACCGAAGGCTCCGTAGGGCCCAGACGAGCTCCGGTTTCACACGCTGCCTCTGACTCCCGTGCTCTGAGGCTAAGGCTGGGGTCCGAGGACTTTGTTCACGTCTGGAGCATCAGCACTGCTTTGAGAAAACCCTTCACTGGAAGTGGAGTATGCTAAGTAGCAGACAGGCGCTAGCTTCTCTTTAATGTGCAAAAGTAATGAGACTTATTCAGAACAGTTTCTAAGATGAATGCCAATCTTGTTCTTAATGCAGAGTATATGCAATTCATTATTCATTTTGGTGAATTGCAGAGTGCATCTTGCTGTGCAGGCCAGCTGCTCATTTATAAAATTGATTACACATGCTCTAAAGCCATCTCTAGGGAGCATCTAAATTGCATCCATCGCCTCCAGAGACTTTGATATCCCTATGGCTGAAGAATATTAATAATAACTAGGAGTAAAAAGAAAGACAGTCTGTGTTCTGATTCTTGATATTTGTCAAATTCTGCTTTCTCTGGGAAGTTTTAGGGAAGTGAGTGAGGGCTATCTTTATTGCAAAAGAGAACAGGTAAGTAAGCAAGCCACTTCTTGGAAATAAATAAAAATCCCTGTGAAAGTCAGCTGCATAGTTTCAGCAACAAAATGCTGGTTCTCAGACTCTTTGCCTCAGCCATGGAGCACCATCAGCCCCGGGGACGCGGGAAGGCGATGGGAGGAGGACGCGCTCCCCGTGCAGGCGGCTCGCGCGGACCCGGGGCCCGGCGGTGCCCGTGAGCGCGTCCCGCGTGCCGCTCGGCCGGAGCCGCGGCCGGAGCGCTGCGCTGCAGCCCCATCCCTGCAGACACCCACAAGCCGTTGGACGTGACTCTGAGCCACCTGCTTCCTGGCGGCCACCCTGGACGAGCTCCAGAGATCCCTCCCAACCGGAACCGTTCTGCGTGTCCCCTTCCTCCGGGAAACCGCGGAAGGAGGGAAGGAAGGAAGAGCGGAGAGGCGGGAAAGGCTCCTGCTGTCACCGCAGAGCTCCCCCGCCGCTGGCCACCAGCATCCTCCCCCCTGCTTCAGTCAGCGTCAGGACTGAGCATCGAACCTGGGCGCCCGAGGAGAGGCAGCGAGCTGGCAGATAATCACCAGGACTTGGTGATAGCACTTGATTTGTAAAGAAGGGCTCAGAATAATTTCAGCCACACTTTCCGCAGGCAGGCCCAAACTTCGTGACTCCAGGGACCATGTTTTTGCCAAAAGGTCCTTCTGTCACAGCAGGTTTTGGAAATGATGCTACATGGCAGCAAACTTGGCTGCTGGTATACTTTACAGGCACTTGTTCCTAGCACTTATTTAGATGAAAATAAATTAGACTTTTTTTTCTTTTTCTTTTTAACAGGCTTTTGTTTTAGGTCTCGTTTAATTGTCTGAATTGTTTGACAAGAATGAGTATTTCTTAATGAGAAAATTCTACTGTATATTTCACCATGCTTTGGACAGTGTTCTGGATGCTGCATGTCCTATGGAAATACAATCTTAGTAGTCACCGACACTAGTACTGAGCAGTGTATTTTTTCATTCATATTTTTCTACCAATACTTGTAGGGCAGGAGAGGCTGTAATTCCTACAAACTGGTGGTGATAATTCTGCTATGGCCAAAATGCACTCTTTGTAGTACCAAAAAGCTGTGTGTAAAAACCCAGCTGAACTTCAGCTTTTCCGCAATTGTACAGCACAAGTTTTTTTATATTATTTTTATTTATTTTTATTAGTATTTTTTTCTAGTTCTATATCACTTTTATTGGAAAGGATTTTTGGCCTGTTGGGTGTGACACTGTACAAGCAAGGTCCTTCAGGAATCAAATTTGGATGAAAGGTCTCAATATCACATTGCTCTCACTTCACACTGGCTTTGACCATTCTGTACTGGTTTTACAGGACAGGCTTTCACAGATAGCACTTGCACAGACTGAGTTTAAGCAGTTGGATCACAATCCTTGCCCTTTCCTGTGCCTTCTCTTTAGTGATTTACACTTGGCAAGGCAATCTTCTGGAAGAGGCAGGAAAATATTTCAATATACTTCAGATGTAAGTAACGCAATCTAAGTACTAATCATATAATCACAGAATCACAGAATGCCTAAGGTTGGAAGGGGCCTCTAGAGGTCATCTAGTCCAACCTCCCTGCACACGCAGGGCCACCTAGAGCACGTGGCACAGGGCTGCATCCAAGCGGGTCTTGAAGATCTCCAGAGAAGGAGACTCCACAACCTCTCTGGGCAGCCTGTGCCAGTGCTCTGGCACCCTCACTGTCAAGAAGTTCTTCCTTAAGTTCCTGTGGAACTTTTGGTGCTTCAGTTTGTGGCCATTTCCTCTGGTTCTGTCAGTGACCACCACTGAAAAGAGGCCAGCCCCATTCTCCTCACTGCCTCCCTTGAGGTACTTGTACACACAGATCAGGTCCCCTCTCAGCCTTCTCTTCTCCAGGCTGCACAAGCCCAGCTCCCTCAGCCTCTCCTCACAGGGCAGATGTTCCAGGCCCCTGATCATCCTCGTGGCCCTGCGCTGGACTCTCTCCAGCAGCTCCACATCCCTCTGGTACTGGGGGGCCCAGAACTGGACACAGTGCTCCAGATGTGGCCTCAACAGGGCTGAGTAGAGGGGCAGGATCCCCTCCCTCGACCTGCTGGAGACGCTCCTCTTAATGCACCCCAGGACCCCATTGGCCTTCTTGGCCACGAGGGCACACTGCTGCCTCATGGTCAACCTGTCGTCCTCCATGACGCCCAGGTCCTTCTCTGCAGAGCTGCTCTCCAGCAGGTCGGTCCCCAGCCTGTACTGGTGTCTGGGGTTATTTCTCCCCAGGTGCAGGACCGTGCACTTGGCCTTGTTGAATTTCATGAGGTTTTTGACCGCCCAGTTGTCCAGTCTGTCCAGGTCCCTCTGGATGGCAGCACAGCCCTCTGGAGTATCCACTACTCCTCCCAGCTTCGTATCATCTGCAAACTTGCTGAGGGAGCACTCTGTGCCTTCATCCAGGTCGTTGATGAATAAATTGAACAGGACTGGACCGAGGACTGACCCCTGGGGGACTCCGCTCAACACAGGCCTCCAACTAGACTCTGCACCGCTGATCACCACCCTCTGAGTTCTGCCATCTAGCCAGCTGCCAATCCACCTCACCGACCACTCATCCAGCCCACACCTCCGGAGCTTGTCCAGGAGGATGTTGTGAGGGACGGTGTCAAAAGCCTTGGTGAAGTCAAGGTAGATGACATCCACCGCTCTCCCCTCATCTATCCAGCCGGTCATCCCATCATAGAAGGCTATCAGGTTAGTCAAGCATGATTTGCCCTTGGTGAATCCATGCTGACTAGTCCTGAGCACCTTCTTGTCCTCCATGTGCCTGGAGATAATGGCCAACACGAGCCGCCTCATCACTTTCCCGGGGACGGAGGTGAGGGTCACTGGCCTGTAGTTGCCTGGATCCTCCTTCTTGCCTTTTTTGAAGACTGGTGTGACATTGGCCTCTTCCAGTCCTCCGGCACCTCCCCCGTTCTCCAGGATCTTTCAAAGATGATGGAGAGTGGCTTGGCTACGACATCGGCCAGCTCACGCAGAACTCTGGGGTGCATCCCATCGGGGCCCATGGATTTGCTGGTATTGCGTTTCCTTAGGTGCTCTCTTACCCAGTCTTCCTCTACCCTGGGCAAGTCTTCCTTTCTTCCGGCTTCTTCTCCTGTCGCTAGGGCCTGGGACTCTACAGGGCTGCCCTTGGTAAACACCGAAGCAAAGCAGGCATTCAGCAGCTCTGCTTTTTCTGTGTTCTTCGTAACCAGGGTGCCCATCCCATTCACATTCATTTCCCCTAATCTTCCTTCTGCTGTTTATGTATTTGAAGAAGTTTTTCTTGTTATTTTTAACATCCCGGTTAGGGATGCCAGGTTGTGCTCCAAATGCGCCTTAGCTTTCCTCGTCGTAACTCTACATTCCCTGACTACGCTCCTGTACTTCTCCCAGGGGACCTGTCCTTTTTTCCACATTCTGTATACCACCTTCTTCTGCCTGAGCAGTGCCACAAGCTCCTTCCTCATCCATGCAGGTCTCCTGCCCCCTCTGCCTGACTTCTTATGCACGGGGATGCACTGTTGCTGGGCAACAGTGAGAGAAAGTGATATTAATATATATTAATATATAATGGGCCTAAAATGTGTGACTAAGATGCAGGCTTCTTCCCGTTACAGCATGGTCAAATATCAGTCTGTTCTTCTGAAAATTCAAGCCAGTTAGTTTTTCTATTATTTTGCCTCTGTTTGTGGAGTATTAGGAGATTTGCTCTGTTTTTGTGGTAACCCATCTCCCGCAGCTTGCAGTCTTTCTGATTATTTTGCATTCTCGCTGTAGTGCTGCTTCTTTCGTTCCGAGGTTTTCCTGCAGATTCTTTAGCAGCAGCACTGCTTCCGGCGTGACGGAGAGCTCAGAGGGATGGAGGAAGGGATGATGAAACCGTGCTAGAGAGCTATGGGACACACGCTTTGGGCAGTCTATGCATGACACTGACTTGCATTTTTTTCTGTTGTTACCTGTACAATGATGTTGTTCGAGGTGAAAAGTGTGCAGTTCCAATTCAGATCATACTAGTGACAATTCTTACCCTAGAACATGATTTAAAGGAGAACATAAATCTGACTGCAAGGTGGCATGGGGCCAAACTCGGTGGTGGACGAGGGGTAATGGGTACAAATAGGAAGTTTAATTCCCACATGAGGAAGAACTTCTTTCCTGTGAGGGTGCCAGAGCACTGGCACAGGCTGCCCAGAGAGGCTGTGGAGTCTCCTTCTCTGGAGATCTTCCAAACCCGCCTGGATGCCGCCCTGTGCTCCGTGCTCTGGGTGTCCCTGCTGGAGCAGGGGGTTGGTCTAGATGATCTCTAGAGGGCCCTTCCAACCTCAACCATCCTGGGATTCTGTGGCCTCAGTGAACGTGTGCAATGGGGACAATGCATCCACACAGACCTATTTTTTTTGCATTAGAACCTCATACTCTTTGCAATACTCAAATGTCATTCTCAATATCCATGGTATTATTCCCCCATTCATCCACTTCCAAAAATGTGTTAGTTCAATAATTAGGTAAAACTGAATTTTTGAGCACCATGTGGTCTTTGGCCTGAGTCAAGCTTCTCAGTGCCAGGAGCATGGAGATAGTACAAAGTTACGGACTCAGAAACAAGGTCTGTGTAAACTGACAATCCGAGTGAGCGTCCAGTAAAATGCATATATAGGACAGGGGATATCCACTCCTCCAAATAACCACTGCTCCTCCACCAAATCCCTGATGCAGGGCTTACAGCAGGATGATACTTAAACTGCGAGTCTTCAACCATGCATCCTTCTGGGTGCGAGTGCCATCAAAACCTCTTTCTCATGAAAGGAAATCAATATTTCTACACGAGTTGGAAAAAGGTTTGGTACTTGAGTTTTAAAACATTTTATCAGATATACTCTTTCAATCTAAAGGAGAGGGATGTGTTCCTGTAACTTGCAAACAGAAAGATCTAACCTAGGTTTTTAGATGAGTGGATAAAACTAGATGGATGTAAGCAATGCTACCAGCACCCTAAACCACTGTTTTGGCTGATGCTGGGATGGAGGCTGCCATGGACGAGAAGCTCCTCACAGGAAGGACTCATGGCAGCAGAGCCCTTTCCACGGCAGCGGCACCACCAGGCTTTTGTTTTCTCCCAACCGAACCATAAACCACATCGTGCTGACATGTCCTATACATGGAATTTTGTCAAGGGGACGGTATGTGTGGGGCTGGTGTTCGCAAGCCAGGTAGGCTGGAAAAAGTCCTAGGATGAAGATATTGTTTGAAATGAAATGCTGTGTGACGTCTTATTGAGATGTTGGTATCATGACCAAGGTGTTACTGCACGTTATTTCTTTGTCACTCCAGGCTCTTCTGTTTGTTAGGAGAGGACCTGGTTATAGCAAAATTCTGAAATTTTGGAATTTGCTATTTAAAGTAGTACTTAGATGTTTAACATCCTTTGGGAACTTCTTGGAAGCCGTTGGAAGGAGTCTGATCTTTTAAATGCAAGTCCCTGCAGTCTCCTTGTGAGCAGCACGAGTGCAGGATTGTGCCAAAGGCAGATCACTTCCAAGGTGCCTCTGATTTTTTTTTTTACCTCATGACTAATTAACTGCTCTAAGGCTTCCAGTCAGAAGATCTGATGACCTTGTGCAGCTCAGGATTTTTCAGACAAGAAGTTTTTGTTATTTAGAGTCATCACTCCAGATGTATTTGCAGGAACTTATTTTTTTTTTCTTGCAAATAATTTAGTATGTCTAAAGAAATTTATCGGGGATATGTGTAATCCCATGCTGCAGAGTCTTCTGTTTCAATACACACCGGTAAATCCGGATTTGTTTTGGGTTTACACTCTAAGAGGTTTAACCCTAAGAAAAGCATTAGGTGCCTTTAAACAAAATGTTTTAAGACCCAATTGAGTAAAATTAAGTAAAATTAAGTAATAAGGCTCCTTTTTAGAAATGTAAGCAGTTTATGTCATGTATAAAACAGTTTAAAAGACTGGATATATCCTTAGGTTACTGCGTTCACATTGAGTGCAAATGATGTAGAAATTGGGCGGATATTAACCTGCTGACCAAGGGGCAGATTATGTGTGTTTCTTCCCTAGTGCTTCACTCCTCAACACTGCTGTAGCTTGAAGAAAGGACACACGCAGTGCCAAGTCCCCAACTTTGCAAGGTTCTAGCCCCCAATTTTTGAACATGTTTAGACAAGTCCTTTCCTGTGTCCCCCGAGGGTTTTCTCTCTTTAGATTTCTTACGAATTGCAGCAGGTGGCCACAAGCGACATAGGACAACGAGCAGGGATCAGAGCGGGTGCTAACTCCAGGCACCCACAATGCATTTTTTTGTTTCTTTGTGAAATACCGAATATTCCAAGAGCAGTGTCACTAGAGATGATCTAGAGATATCTTCACTTGACTACCAAAGCGAGTGAATAAATATATCCTCTAAATATCAAAGCAAATTAAGACGGCTTGATACAAATATTTTACATTTATTGGAAGATTACAGTAAAAAGGGCACTGCAGACTCATTAGTGGTAACTGGTCCAACAGAGAAGACAAAGGGCTATTCAAAAATGGTCTGCAGTTTACAAGAATACTGAAATTTGGTTTTGTAACAGCCTAGGAAAATAAAAAGTTAGCTTACGTTCAATAGTGAAACTTTAAAGTATATAAAAAATGGCAAATAAATAAAAGTTAAAATGCAGATCTATTTAAAATTATAAAGGACAGACAACTGACAACTGTATTACATAGTTATCATTTCAGAATTGCTTAAAAGCCAGATAAATTCACAAACTTCATTTGGGTTTTTTTTTTTTTTTTTTACATGTGTACTTTTGGGAAGAAGCACCCATTTCCAGTGTTACATTTAACCAATTTGTTTCACAAATATATTATTTTTTAAAAAAACAAAGAGTATAAAAGGTGCTCTACCTGATATTAAACTTGCTGGTGCACATATTTTGGCACAAACTGGAAAAGAAATCTAAACACATTTGCAAACCGTATCTGTGTCCTGCTTCAATCTAAAAGAGCCAAAGCACCGTGTTTGCCAGTGAGCCGGTGAACCAACCTTCCCTCCTGTGTCAACAACACCTTCGTCCTCCCATCACCCACAGCTACATGAAGCAAACTTCCAGTCTCCGGTGGATTTACTGCATCCAATGCAGACAGATGCAACCAAAAAGATGGCATATAGAGTGCAAGACACTCTGTGTGGTATCCTTGCTACCTCTGTACCTAAAGTCAGAGTGGCTGAAAGCACCTCAGCTGGCTGCTTGCGTTGAGTAAGCTTCACTGATAAACTGGACTGGAATGAAGGTACAGCTCTGCCTTTCTGCAGAACTGAAGTCAGCTCTACACATTTCGATTGCAGAAGGAGTTTGTGCAAGGAATACTGCTGTTCAAAGCATATAAAAGGTTTATTTGAAACATCGGTATTTTAACATTAGTTAAGCTATACCGACTTCATTGCCTATTGAAAGATTAGGTACGCTGCAGATGCTACTGACTTAGCCACTTGCTGGCCTTTGCACGTCTCCGAACAGCGGGTGCACGTGGTGTGCGCAGGGGTAAAGCTGGGCACTGCGGAACAGTGCTGGTCAGTGGGTGCTCAGCTATGTGCCTCATTTTGACTTTGCAATTATTTCAGTTTTCATATACATATGCAAACTGTATACTGCTGGCATAACACATTGCCAGCAGTATAAAGATATAAACATCAACAAGATATTTTGCAGTCACAGAAAACCAAGGATGGATCAGAACTTTTGTCTTACAAAGGTAACTTCCTTGAAGTAAGTGCAAGAGTACTGTGATAGCTGGAAGGTGCGAACGGTTGGAGACCTTGTTAGCTGGTTTATGCCTCCTTAAAAGGCATAAAGATTACTTTCTAATTGAAGCACGAGATCACAGAGAACTAGTTTGCATCACAGTAATCCACAAATTTTGTGTTGCTACTGCATTTAATATTTGTTGATTTTCTTACATGTTGACAAAGACTAAAATGACTTGAGCTGGCATTATAATGACAATGGTGTAGATTTCTTACTTTTTAGTGGTGGAAACTACTTGCTGATTGCCTCGATGTTAGTAATCTTGAATTGATTGCTGATTGATCTGATTTTCTTTTAAAAAGCATAACTGCCTTAAATTGATGAAGTATTTCAGTGGAGAAGCAGGTGCCATATTAGCTATGTAGCTGAAATTCAGTGAATGGGTAATCTATCACTTTTTAGTTCTACAATTAAACATTTCCAAATAGTGGCAATTTAGGCACACTTTTTTCAAACCTTTTTTAACACTAAGTATCCTAAGCTAACCTATTGACACAGATATACTTAACTTCATATTTATATATTAACACAAAGCAAGTTGATACTAGTTTCACTCTATGATCTGCCTCAATTGTATTTGAAGTTTTACTCCTTTTTTGCAAGTATGGTCAATGGTTTCCAATTTAGAGAAGGCAAAATAATCTAAGATCTACAAATGAACCACTCTTAATTATAATCTGAGGGAGCTCCAAAAAACGAAGGATCTAGCCACCAATCGAACTAGTCCTTCAAATCCCCACCGCAACCCTCTAAAAATTCAAATTTAAGTAAGTCCTTCTTAAATGATATCTATAAAAAAACAGTGTTCTAAAATAGCTGTTCTAAAACACAACTTGAAAATGAACGAACTCAGAAGCAACAACCAAATGCCAGACTTGGACATACAATTACAATTTTATGTACAAGAACATCACAGGAGCACTAGAGTAACTTCTGCATACTGGCGGAGACAGCATTCCCTTACAGAAAACAGTAAATATATTTCTCCAAGCATTCCGATTTTATCAGATCAATAGTTAGGCTGAAATACAGAAATCACTCTTGCTTATCTAGCTTATAGCCAAAAAAAAAAAAAGAAAATATATATATAATATGTAGCTTCTACTCCTATGTTAATATCCCCACCTCCATCCCCAATCCACTCAATACATATTTTTGCAGAGGAACACTTAAAAATATTAAAAATTTCCTGAAGCCTGACCAAACTCCTTAGTATGACTCTGACTTGACAGATTTAACATTATCACGGTGAGATGAATGACATTTATAGAACTGTTGATTCTTCCTTATGCAAATAAAAAGAATGTGAATTTTCTGCAGAAGTGTGCTGGTTTAAAAACTTATTTTACTCTGATCTATGCATCAAAGTGGTGTGTTGTTAGCAGAAATACAGAGAAGAACAGGAGAAAATAGAGAGTTCATGTTCTGATCATTCTTAAAAATGACAATAAAGTTTCACTACTCTCAAATTGCACAAACTAGTCTTAATAGGGGGTAAGATGCTAGTGAGGATGGAAGGCATGATTGCACTGTGGTATCTTTTTGTACTAAATCTCTTTATTTATTTATTTGCCCCCTTCACATTTGTTATCTATTGTCTGTGCCCTTATCCCATTTACTTTTCCCTCACTCTCAGAAACTGCTAGGATCCTTTTCCTGTGGCGGGGGTGGCTCAGGGTTGTTGTCTTTTGTAACAGAGTCTGTTTAGTTTATGAGCCATTCCAGATATCCTCTGTAAACAGGAAAACAGTTTTTAGCTGAGGATTGAGACTTCTGTTTGTCAACTCATGACTTGTGTTCTTTTCTGCTCTTGATAACAAGAGAAAATACTATGTGGGTAACTACCGAGCAAATGGGAATAAAATCTGATCAGGGAATCACACAAGAACAGAATAGGCTAATTATAAGATGTAAAAAACCAACAAAGCAGAAGAGACCTCGCTCTGATAACAGTGCTGTCAAAAACAGGGATTACTTTTTCTCAGAAAGATATGTTTTCTGGAGGATTAACAAGTTTGGTGATGCGCAGTGACTGAGAATCATCTAATACTTAGCGCTAACCTTTATTGCTCTCCAAAAGCCAATAATTATTAATATAGCAAATATCATTATATGATCACCTAGTGCAATAACCATAATAAATGTAATTCCTAAACTTGGGATTTCAAAGAATTGTAAGAGTTATTAGTCAGAACTTGCTATCTTTCAGTTTCAGACCTCTTCCTTGGTCCGAAAGCGAAACTGGGTATTAATAACCCATTAATATGCTGAAAAGTGTGTACAGCTGGAAAGCACAAATCCCTCCACAGTTTTGGAAAAGAAACAGTGACAATATTATTCAAAATATGATGTGAGAAAGGATCCTTGTTTTCACTTGCAATTTTTAACTTTTAAAGAAAGCCTATAATGGGGCAATCCCAGAATAAGAAAGTGACCTCTAAATTAGAAACACTATTCTTTTATTACTCTTACAGAGACTTGATAGGTTTCTGATGCTGACGTATTTTTCTTGTACAGCTTTTACTGTAGAGGATTTAAGGACCTCATATTTATTACAGCCACTTTGCAGAACATAAGTACAACTCTTAATAGTGCCTATGTTCCAAATTTACTAGCTCACTTTTTAAAAGTGATGGTCATTTTGAAGTTAAGGACCAGTGGACTTCCACCTCTGCCTTCTAATTACTAATTAAATCCCTATATTGTTGAAAGTGAATTACTGTGTGAACAAAGTTTTTGAACATACACCTTGGTAGAAGAGGTGTTCTTCCTTCTGTACTATCTTGATTTCCCTAGCAAGAATGCTTCCAACACTACCACATGTCCTCCTTCCTGTTCTTCAGGAAAAATAATTAATTGGTTATCTCTTATTTTAATAGCAAACTATTTTATACTTAATTATAAAAATGTTACAAATACTAGTGTCTAAAAAACATTTAGTCTTGTCCCTTTTATTTTTATATTAACAGTACTTATCACAACCACTTATTTTCCTAACTACTTCCCTTGAATATCATATATGATGACATTATTCAGATGTTAACTTCTCTCCAAACACTGCATAGTTGCAAATTGCACTGTCAAATGGGACAGAGGATGTAACACCAAGAATATTGGAAACAAGCCCTGCAATCAGTCACTGTTGTTAGTGGTTTTGCAACAAGGCATTTCAGAAAATTATCTGGGGGGGAAGGACAAAGCTTTCAGTTTTGGACAAGAAACTTTTTTTTTTTGACAATAACTTCACAATAGAGAGGGCATAATTTTGAAGGAAGTTTGAGGGATGTGCTTGTAGTATCTGAGAAAGCATAAAAGATGGTCAAAGACATGCGCAAAAAATGTATGAATAAAACTAATGTTTCCTTATACAGTAAATTCCTTGAAAAAGATGAAACTAACAGATAATCTCAGATAATCTCATTCCTATCTGACCTTTCTAGTCTCAAAGTCTCCTACATTTAACAGCCTAAAGAACTTTCAAGTCCTTTAGATTTCCCCTGGCTGGTACAGCACTGATGCAAGAACCTACTTGAAACACTGAACTTGCAAAAGAGACCTAGTCTACCTTCTTTGTAACTGCCTTAGAATACAGAAAATACAGAGTAAACAGGCCAAATAACCAGTTTCCAATTTTAAGGTTTGAACAAAGTCTTGCACTGTCATTAAAAAGTCCACAGGAGGTGATATGGCAGCCCTGTTTCCTGAACAACATGTATAGCTTTTACATTTGTTCATACGGCAGTTCTCTTTGCGAGTTCCCCTGTGTTAAGTTTACAAAACTTAAAAACCAGTATCTATAGCTATACCTGGCATAGATTCCACTTCCTAAAGTGTATAATTACAGTAATTACTGCTGAGACATGACAAGCAAGTTATGCCACAGGTACTGCCAAAGCAATGATAAGAAAATGTTAAATATTCTGGGAGACTTGTACCTGTGTTTAAATTTACTACACCTATAAACCTATTCTGGTCATCCTCCAGGGAGTTGCTATTTTTGAACTACACTGATGCCTACTTCAGGAATAATAATATTTTATTGTTGCTCTAGATATCCCATGTTTTCAATGTCTTTCATTTTAAACAGATGTAGCATAGGAATGACAAACATTAACTATTTCAGAGTAAAACATGAATATACTTTTTATCTGTATGTGAAAGGCAGGATGTCCAGATAATTTAAGACAATTAAACAGTATCTTTTTGCTAATATAAATAATCTCTTATCATAGAAAAAGAATAATGATTCTTCAAAGAATATTGACATGAGAAGACACTGTTATCCTTACAGACTTTAGTGGTGCATAGAGAAGGAGCTGTAGTTGGATGATTCTTGAATTTGGAACTTGGATTTTTCCAAATGTTGTTGCATATTCCTTGAATCTTAGTACACTTGTATTTACGTCACCATACTAAGGCACAAGATTTGTGTAATATTTAAAAGAATACAATCTGACAAAAAGTTTCCCATTGCTCTCTGAAACTTATCTTTGGGCTATTAAGTACAGAAGAAAATATGTCCAATATGCTTAAAAGGAAATCTAAACTAAAGTTTTCAAGTGCTAGACCTTCATGTCTATGTATTTGCTCCCTTAGCTCCAAGAAAAAAAATCCACTTAGAAGGCAAGAAGCATTCACTATTTCCTGTACTTGTCTGTGAACAATTCCACCTCAAATGAAGGTCATGTGCTCCAGCATGTTTATTCGCTGCTTTATTTGGACACTAACCTCAATGTAACAGACAAATTCTTCTAGACTACACATATTTCAGTCACACATAGCCCTTAAACATTACCATTCACTACTACCACAAACACACTTTAAAGAGCTGTGGACAACAGAAAAGTCACCTTAACAGTATGTGAAATGCAAAGTAGTCACACACTGCTACACCCTGTCCCAGTGAAATAGGGCTAATAAACGTTTCAGATGCTGCTTTACTTTCAGTCTCCTGTTTCTTACTTGCACGAGCAGCAACTGACTTCCCCTGACCCGATAACTTTTAGCCAACTCCTAAAGAAAGTTTAAGCACCTTAACTCTGGAACTCAGGCCAGGATGCTGTAACTTGTTCCTGTCTCTGTGCAGGGTCCTAGAAAATACTCCCCACCACAAACAAGACCATGAACCACACTAAGAAATTGTGCCTTTCCTCTTTTGACTGCTGAGTCTTTCTTCTGTCTGGAGAAATGTTAATTCTATACAAGCTTTTTCCTTCCCGGTGGCATTTAGAGCTCTCTTCTCCCCAGTGTTTTGAAATCTGATTGTAGCAATTTAAGAAAGTTAAAAGGTTAATATTTCTATTCTGCCTTGTTCAGCCTGCCAGAGGCTTAAGACATACTTCCTTATTTTGTTTTTTTTTTTTCTTTTTGAACAATTTTCATATGCTACAGAGAAGTAAGCTTTTCTTTGGACATGATGCATGGAATGTATTTCGGTTTGCCTACATTTTTGCAGACTCCAGCTGCATACTGAGAATCATAATAAATTGAAGGAAAAGAAAAACAGAATCAAAAGGAAATCAACAATTCACATTCTTTGCTTCCTTAAAATCAATGTAATTAGTTATCTACTACATGCTGCAAACATTAGCAAAACTCCTTGCTGTTGGCTTTTTCTACATGTGTACATCAACTGCTTTTACTAATTCTTTGGAGGGTAGGTGATTTGCAACATTTTCTAACAATGTATGTGTAGTCAGACTTCATTTTGGCCTTTTTGTTTCTTAAATAAACATAGGTCATTGCAAAGGAGACAAATTACTGAATTTTGGTGGCTTCACAGGAAAAAAAATAGCAGTAGTTTAAATAGATCATATCCAAAGTCAGAAGTATTTACCGTAATGTGGTAAGAAATGCAGATGTAATTTCATTTTCTATAAGAGAAAATTCTAGATTTCACTGTTTAGTAAATACATTTGTATCTGGAATCTTAATTGATTCCACCACCATCTTTAAAGCAAAATATCATTTGAAAATACTGTTCAGTTGCAGAAAGAATTTAAAACATACAAATTTTCAAGATAATATACTTGTCAAAACCTGTTTTCATTTTTAAAGCCATCATGTATGACACAGTCACCACATCAGAGTGCCATTGACATTGATAGCTGGGACAGAACGAGAACACAGTACGAAGTAGAAAACCTCTGTCACTAGCAGTTACTTGTAAAATAGATAGAAGCCACAGTCCCTTAATTCTATAGTATGTGCTTTTCTATTTACATGTATCCTAAATGACAATATTACTGTGACTGAATATATAGGATTTGGCAGAATATGTCTTTAATGCAGGTGCAGACATCATTCAATGTGATACACTTGCATATAAAAAACAATTGATTTTAAAGTAACCATAAAAGAATATTGCAAGTAATGTCATATAAACGCATAGTGTTTGTGGGGAAAAAATTACTTCACTGGAAAATAAAGTCCCGCAGATTGAGTTTGGCACTAGTTTATCACTATGTCACTTTCTTTTTGAGGAAAGACAACTCTTTTTGAATCTCACTGAATTTTGGGCGGTTTTCAGGTTTGTAGTCCCAGCACCTCTGCATTATTTTATAGATTTCTTCTGGACACTTTTGTGGTGCTGACATTCGATATCCTGGTAAAGGGAAAAATTTTTAGTGTTGAAAAATTACACATATTGACAAATCTAAAAAGAAATTGGGAAAGTTCAAGATCACTGCATAAAAAAATCTTGAGTGTAAATTCTACATGACTGTAATAAGAACAAAGTCTTCGATTTGAGCTGACTTATCTAAGCTCAGCTACCAATAACACTTAAGTTAGCTATGAAAAATTCCCCACCTGCATCTCACATCTCTAAGGGCAGCGTCATGCTTAGATTTATTTCCTGAATCTGAGGATGTAGTTACCCATGAAAGTTTTGGTTCTGTCCCCTTCTTTTCCCGTACTCAGAAAAACAGTAATGAACAAACTACATAACTACTTCCAAAAAGAGAGACCTAACAATAGTCTAAAATTTTTGCTGAAGTTGCTAGATAAACTTTATATCATTTCTTTGTTATTTTTATACTGTATATACCAACATATATTCCTATGGATCCGTACTGGCATCTCTTTTGCTTCCTGCAAATAACTACCTTTCTCCACTTGTTCTCGTGCTTGTTGGTTGGTCATTCCAGGGTACGGGCACACTCCTAGACTGAAGGTCTCCCACAAAAGGATGCCAAAGCTCCACACATCACTCTCAGATGTGTATCTCCCTAAAGAAAAGATAGAAAAACAAAGATCTGACTTACAGATTTTTTTTTTCTATGAATAATTCATGTTTTAGATAATTATGGACACTTTTTGTAGACATATCATTTTGTCAGGTTTAAAGAAAAAAAAGCTGTAGCTCCTAATGAACATTCTTTGAATATAAGAGCCTCCTATATTTCAGATGACAAACCTAAATTAATTTAATACTTAGGAATAAAATAAGGTTACAAAGTTCTGTAATTTGCAGACAGACTTGTTACAGAAAGTGGTACATGGCTAAGAGTGTCTCACCAAATGGGTTATTTTCCATGAAAGACAAGAATTTCTTTGACACCTGATGTCCAAAAATATTTTTTGTTCTAATGTAAAAGGACAGAAAAATGTCACCTTTTCTTTTTGCTTTCTAGTTTACAGATGCTACTGCAATTCTGAAGATTCATTTTTTTTAAAAATACCTTTTCCAATTACTTAATATAGCTGGGCAATTAGTGTTCAGGAGCAGCCAAAAGCAATGGAGTCAATTGCAAAGACAGCAACTTACCCTGAGAAGCTACACTCTGAAAATAATACTATCTTATAGCTGCTTCGACTGTTGTTTAACTTGTACCTTGAAGAATGACGCGACCAATCAGTTTAAACAAAAAATCTAGTCTAATGGTTCTGTTATCTTCAGGTTGATGGCAGAATTAAGATAACTGAATTCCAAAACTCATTGCAGAATGAAAGTCTTTAATTAGGACAAAAAGACAGCTCTTGGCAGGACATACTTCTGTTATCTCCAACTGGATTCACATTAAGCACATTGTACCTGGAAGTGACAGCTTGTAGTCTTTTGCAGCAGTGACTATGAAAATATTACCTTAAAAATCCATTTTTTTACATTTCTTTTGGCAGTTTTTATGGATGTATTTCCTGTTACATTCTGTTATATTCCTTAAGTGTTTATACATGTTCTTTCAAGAAATATATGTTCTTTCAAATGTGTTGTTCATTCAACACAGAGCATTAAACAAACCACCTGGTCAGCTTCTGTCACTTGTCCCTCCTTCTGCTGCATTTGCAGAATGGCCCTATAATCCTCTTGTTTGTGACAGGTTTTCAGCTTGCCACTGAAAGATCACTATTCTTCACTTAGGGTAGAGAAAAGGAAAATACACATAGATTTGTGACATTTCATACTATGACAACCGTTCTGACGTCAGAAAGTTCAGTTTGCTCTTAAACTAAATACAATTTCCAGCTGCGCTACATTAAACTTGCATGCCTAGCAGACTAATTACTGACATTCACTATGTTGTTTGCAGTAAGATTAGTTTTCTTGTCTATACATCAACTTTTCAGAATTTAGTCTCCCGTAAATTAACATTTTTCATTAAAGTCATTCAGTAGATACAAGATAAAGTGATTAGTTTTGTTTAAAAGAAAGAACAAGTTTTGCCCAGCCAATTATATTTCCCAGTGTGATAATATCTAGGCAAAAAAAGGGCATGCTCTTTCATAAATAAATACAATAATTTACTAATGCTACAAAGAACTGAAAAAAAGAAGTACTAGAAAAACATATGCATTGAAAATGTGTATTTTAATATAGAGAGAATAGGAAACAAAACTACCCCATACCGTGGCCTAAGTATGCAATTTTAGGAGGTGCTTTTAAAATAGTTTCTTCATTTGCTGGGAGTGATGGGAATCATATAACTCCAAATAAAAGCAATAAAAGCACTGGGATGAAATGGCATCGAACACTATGAATTGAACTACAGCTTAAGTTTTCCATAAACTCAGATAGCATCAAGATTTTATTCATGGCTTCATACACTGCTCCATAACCATTTGTTTTAATCTATTTTCTGTAATTCCCAACTCAATTCTTTTTTTGGTGACTACTACTATTAATTTGTTACATAAAGTAATTCCAAAGGTGATTAAAAAAGGACCTTTGACTTTACACACTGTATTATTCATGTAATAGCCAATGCCCCTGTTGCTAACTTTCCTGTAACACTTAAATTTTGCTATTAAGAACTGATATATACAGTGGTTGTTATCTGGTTTTGAAATACTGCACATTTGATTCTGTCTCATTCTAGTATCCCTAACTACTTTGGACCTTACCCACACAAATTACCATAATACTTACAACTGTATAATTATCATGCTAAAATACAAACCAGTTATTTTTACTTGTGCTTTTCAAGGGACTGAAAACAAAATACTCCATCAAAAATAACCAGGAAACCTTGCAAAACATCGTTAAAGTTAAATATTAAACTGCTAAACACATTAACAGTAACATTTCAGGTTACTTTCCAAACACTGCAGAAGGTTACTTAAAAGCTGGCTGAGTATGAGTATGGATGCATCTTAGGAAACACCAAATAAAATATTTCCTGTCCTGTGAAGACATCCAAAAAAGCTAAGGTCAAAATAACCAAAAAAAATAGTGTCACAAAAGCATGGGCTTCATATGGCGTGGAAAAGTGGACTATATATCATTATATATCTGCACACATATCTATAGATATAAATAACATATACAGAATATACAAGTGTAAATATTATCAACATTAGTACTTTTTAGAGTAATATCAGGTCAGTCACTGAAGCTACATTTATTACCAGTTTTCCAAAGGAAGGGTTTGAATTATTGTGTTATGGTATTAATTGCTGCAGAAGTGCTGATGAACATAAGTCTTTTTTTCTATAAAACATA
Organism: Crypturellus undulatus; assembly: GCA_013389825.1. Taxonomy (NCBI): domain Eukaryota; kingdom Metazoa; phylum Chordata; class Aves; order Tinamiformes; family Tinamidae; genus Crypturellus; species Crypturellus undulatus. Next base: position 312,924 of record VWPW01012160.1, on the reverse strand, counting down.
AGTCAAATGCTATGATTTTCATATGGTTTTAAATAAAAACATTTAAGATTGGGAGAAATATTTAAAGAAAATTAAAATAAAGATGTAAACTTTTTTTTTAAGAAATTAAGAACTGCTTGAGATAACTGCATTCAATACATGTCATTCATTTAATATGCTCCTTCTTCACAGCTTACTTTACTGTATTTCTCAGATTTCACCTACCAACTAAAAAGCAAAATCTGGCAGCTTCTATTTTTGTTCAGAAGCTGCTACTCACACTGTTTACCACTTCCTTAAATCTAAAATAAGGGTACTTATTTGTTTAAAAACTTGTTTAAAAATAAATAAAATAAAACTTGTTTAAAAAAATCAGTGACCTTATTTTTCTCTCATGAAGTAGTTTCTCTAATTGAATTTTCTAGAGTATTTATTTTTTTACCCTTTTAAAAGAAATACTAGATTAATTACTGCCATAAATATGCAGAACTTGCCATTCATCTTGCTAATGATTATGATTTAGGTGACTGGCTGGGTAGCCAACTGCAATGGGTCAGCAGCCTAACTAAAACATTATTTTATTGTTAAATCAGTAACATGTTTGATGTTCCTGCTTTGTTCTGTTTGGAGAAAAAACAGTATTTTATACAGTTTAGTATTTCAGCCTTATTCAAGTTATTTTAAACATGTGTTGTTCTGAGCAGGGCACAAGGAAGAATATATGCTCCAATACTGTTCTTGGTGTAATTCCTGCATCTTACGTTGTATAGTTTTTTGACAAGAAGATAAAGGACTATTCTTACCATAGTTGAGAGCTTCCGGAGCAGTCCATTTGATAGGAATCTGCTTTAAGCCTGAAGATGAATATACTCCATCATCCTCCTGACGAGACATTCCAAAATCACTTATTTTCAAAATGTTGCTTTCACCAACCAAACAGTTTCTTGCAGCCAGGTCTCTAAGTAAAAACAAGAAATAAGCATCCACTTTTTTACAGATTCAAAATTACTAAAAGTCATTTAAATGCGAAGGCAAGTCTGAAGCAGATTCCCACATTTTTTCTATCATAGCTGAATTTACCATTAAAAATAAGTATGTCACAATGTAGAAAATGTTTGTACATACTAAGTACACAAAATAAGCATCTACTGAAATAAGCAGATGCAAGGCAACAATTTGCTGTGGCTATACTGCCCACTGAGATCACAGAAGTAAATCTACAGATTAAGATATTGGATTTAATGCAAATTGAAGTATGTTCCTCTAATTGTGAAAGACACTGAGAAAAACAAGTCTGAATTCAGAGTTTCCAGATGAAGAAATATGCAAATATGTAAAACAGTACAAAAAAAAATGCAGTTTTTCATTAACTTGTTGTATTGTCCAGTAAAAGCAAAAGCTAAAGCAAATTGTCATCACTTATACTCACGTTTGTAAAATGTGACACCAAGGAGTTTTCTGGAGTTTAGGACTGAAGTTTCAACCATATTAAGTTAATAACATTTTAAGCATTTTCAATGCCTCAGTGCAGTACGGATGTTATGCCACGTGCACACAGGGAATTGAAAAAGTCATATAAGGTAAATTCTCAAAGAAAATTTATAGAGCCAATTAAAATCATGGGCCTCAGCCTATCCAGTATTTAAAAATGTTCTGACTCTAATTAAGAAGGAAATACATACTAAGCTGCCACAGATTTATTCCTCAAATCTAGTCAGTTTAATACAGAAAAATATGCTGCCAAGAGTATGTAGTATGACCCCTATATGTAATGATTATGCACAGTTCGTCTAACTCTTGAGCTAGTTCTCTATTTCTTTCAGAGTAATCTAAACAAGGCAGGTTTTATCATTACCAGAAGTTTTTCAAGTGCACTTCCATGTAAATAAAACCAGTATTTGAGAAAGTCGGTTAATATTATCACACTATTTTCTGGACACAGGCGAATAAACACAAGGTCCTTTGGAAGACCAAAGGCACACAGTTTCTGCTCCACGAAACTGTGGTTTTACAGCTACTGTATGAGCTGGCGGCAGGTCACTGAATTGTGCTTTTCCAGCTGCCATGCTCCACACAAGCACCAGGAGTACCAGTGACCAAGTAATGACCTCGTGCAGGCAGACACAACGGTCAGGTCCATCATCAATATTTATGGACAAGTTGTTTCCTCTTTCTTTCTGTCTCAATTACCTGTGTTGCAGAACGGTGCAAGGATCGGGGACATGGATTCTGTGTGAACAACCAAGGCCTTGGATTTTAGGCCCTTAGCATAAGTAACGTAGGCCCTTAGCACAAGTTAGGCCCGCGGGGCTTCTGTCCCGTGAGAAACTGTAGCACACTCCAAGATTAGGGAGAGAAGCAGTCTCATGAGAAACTGCAGCATGATCCAAAATTAGGTGGGGAAGCAGTCTCATGAGAAACTGCGGCACAGTCCAAGATTAGGTGGGAAAACAATGCTGAGACTGTGCAAACACCAGGTGTGATACAGGGAATAAGTAGGGGGACAGAAATAGTTAACCAATGGTATAGTAGGGTATAAGTAGCTTACAAATAGTTAACCAATAGTGTAAGAACGTGTGGCTCTAGAAGCAATTGTAAAAGTATATAATGCTTATGCGCCGTAGAATAAATGGAGTCTTGCTTTATTACTCAGATTGAGTCAGCTGCATTTCTTCCCCGTATCCTCTCCCCAGCGGACGGGTTGACCCTGAGACTCGAAGATAACCGCGCAGCAGCCTTGAGACTCGGAAGAACAGCAGGTTTCCAGGCCCGGACAACTTAGAGAAGAACAGCAGCCGGGCGGATTCACCGCTGCAGCGAGAAATCAGCGCTGGCGGAATTCCATCCCCGCCGGCGGCGAGTCTCGAGCCCTTTTTGCCCTTTCCACGCGCGGCATACCTGTCTAGCAAATATATGAGAACTTTTATCACCATCTTTCACAGAGTATCAACACAAATTTAAGAAATAGTGAGTGCCCAGCTGTTAACAGTAAGATAGAAGAGAATGCATTGTAAGACAAGACACAACACAATTTACTAATAAAGATACAATTAGTATATCAAATGTAGTAGTTTAGGTCATGAATCTTAAATATTAATATTGTTTTTGCTTTCAGCTAAAATATCTACCCTTCTAAATATATAATAAAATATAAAAATTATTTTTAATTTGCCATTTCTGTTAATAAAGTCTCTTGCTATGTTCACTTCTGATTTAAACAGATTTACTCTTTTCCTTTCTCATGGATCAGTTTTACTTTTTCTCCTGCTCATTTAGAAAACATTTTACATCTGAACATTTCTTTCTTTTTTTCATTAATTTTAGTCATAGAGTTTTTAATTGGCTTTTGAATTTCCCCTTGGTGCACTTAGTTTTCCATTTCAGGATTTTGAACCAGGAACATTGAATAAATCCAATATCCTTTAAAATCATGCCAAAACTCAACCTTTTGTTACTGTGTAAATTTAATAAGTCGCTGCTATGGAGGGTGAAATGCCACCATCAACCATTTCACATGTTATAATTACATCTTGTGGTAAGTGAGTTTTCCAGGTTTTTCTTTTCTCTATTTTCCTACTTGGAATTTCTCCAGATTGGCTGTTCTTTTAACATTTATTATGCTAATTGCTCAAGCTGCTTACAGACGCTGTGCATGTCAGGTTTCTTGTTAGCAATTCCCCTGTCATTTTAACTCTGTATCATATTCCCAGCATTTCTGTTGAATTGTCCAGATTTCCCTATTTATATGTTAACAAACGTAAAAAAAGACAATACACTGTCATCTATATCTTTCTCATGGTTTTCTTTTTTACTTTGAGCATGTTGCTTAGATTTTTCAGTGTTTTCCAAAGAGTTTGTTTATTGCTTCTTCTCATCTCTATCATGTTTTCTGATCTAGAAATAGACTGATGCTATTGATATGTTTCCTTACAGAGGATCTTGGCACTTTTAACTTGCGATACATGAAAAATGGCCAAAAATACATTTTGGCCACTGTGATTCATTAGAGAACTAGTAGCTAGCACTTGATAAAAGGGTTTCAAAAACACTACCTTCTTTGCTTTAAACAAATACAGCTTTAATTTTCTCCCAGTTGCCAGGATTCTAATACCATTTTAAAAACATCCTTATACATCAATATAAAGTTCTACTGGCTCCTGATAAAAAGAATCTGTTGGTATTTCACAGCAGAATATCCCAGTATACTCCCTAAGATCTGTCTACTATCTCATTCTCTCCCGCATCCCTTTGGTATGGACTAGCCTGTTCCTCAAGATTTAGTTGCTGTCTCCTGCATATCTCTCCTGTCACCTCAGTTTGGTCTGGAGGCTGTTCTACTGCATGGACTAAGAAACAAAAACATTACTCCCTTCTTCCTGTAAGGAAGAATGTGAAATTTCTTAACTCTATTCTCCTCTCTCATAGAGCAGGCTTCAGGCAGAAGCACATTTTATTACATGTGGCATGATCAAGAAGCAGAAAGGCTAAAAGTAATATTGGTTTAACTGTCACAGGGCTTATGGGAAGACCTTTGCAACTTATCCTTCTGTATAAAACACAATGGGGCTTCATTCAAGAGAAAACTGGTATGATAGATGACATCACTGGGTAAAATCAAAAGGAACTTCAAGTATATAGAGCTGATGAATAGAACAAACTGTGAAGAGTCAATATTACAGATAACTACTCTAGTTATACAAATATTTGTAATAACTCATCACACACTGTTCGCTTTTTCTCTTGTCTCCTTAACTTTCCCCAAAGTAAACATCCTAAAGAAGCACAGACACAACCACATGGAATTAGCTGACTCTCTCTGTATGGGGCATTGCCTATCTTTTCACACAGCATTTACTACTTGCTGCAGTAATTCCATAAAATCAATACTATCATTAACACACAAAAGCACCAAATACTCACTCTACATATTATAGTCAGCAGTTTACAGAACAAGTTCAGTAGTAGAAGAAAAGCTTTGATTTTCACTTTTAGATGTCATGCTTACAGATGTTCATAAGGATATTAAAAACAAAAGGAAAAGTCCCTTACTCGAGTTACCGAAGAGGAAAAACTAAAATTTAAAACAGAAATCTCATTTTTATGTACTATTCTGAAGCTTTTATCAGGCACAAACAGTTGCTACTGTCCAGACTTAGGTATGTCAGTGAGGACTTAAACCTCAAATTTTTATTTGAGAATGCCCTAGAAAGAACTGTACAGCAAATTACACACAGTATTTGAATTGGATTCCACCTATTTAAACAAGAGACAACCTCACATTACAAAATCCCCAGGACAGACTGCATCACTGAAGAAGCATCCTCAGTTGATAAACACAAGTAATCTGAACAAGATCAGAACACTTTCTTTGCATATTTAATTCAAAATATCACATTAATCAATCAAAGAAAGGGTGGTAAGTCTACAAGTGAAATTTGATTTTTTTTTTTGGTGGTCTACAAATATATCAACTCTTTCAGCCACTTCAGGTAAATTCCAATGCTGGTTGTCTAATAACATAAAAATACATATATTTCAAAAGCTTCTTGTAAAGCACATGCTGTTTTTTTTTTCCTGAGTGAAGAACGTATCAAATAGTGTCTAATAACAGATTACTAAATACTAACTAAATTCTAGTAGATAGATTACTAAATACTAACTAAATAGTAATAGATAACTAGACACTAGATAACTAAAAACTAGAGAATCAAAAGCACATAGTTTTAATGATCTATGCTGGCCTCATCGTTTATATTTATTGCTTATTATTATTCTAGTTATGACATAATGAATATTAATAGAAAAATATTAACTGTAATGCTAATAATTTTTCTCAGTTCCTCATATCCATCCTCATTTTAAGAGATGACTATGCTAGTACACTATAACCAATCCGAGCTAGGTGCAGCACCAATTTTTGAACAGTCTAAGCTCTTCAGCTTATTGTCCGTATTGGGGAATACTGTTTTTTTTCCAGCTAGAAGATAAGTAATTTCCTCACCTCAGATCCGTGTAATCCTTGTAAAAGATTAGTTGACAAGCATCAATTAACCCTATAAAGCATTTTGATATTTTCAGATTAAAGACTTGAAGACTTTCTTTTCCCCAAAACAATTAAAAAAGTGTTCAAAACAAACAAAAAATATTCAGAATGACTGTCTTCAGTAACTCAACACAACCATAAAAGCCAGGCTTACATCTAAAAAATCAGTTTTTCAACAGTTATAATTTCTGTGAATGAACAGGTTAAATCACTTCCACAGAACCTCTATTTTTTCCACATGTAAGACTAAAATATTATCCTGTACTTCAATAACATTGCACTGTTCACTCTTTCATAACAGTGAGAGTGCCATCATATGATGGCATCATATGATGCACTTTGGTGAACTATCTTTGTGGACAAAGGTTAGTAAGACAATATTAATCAAAAGATAAACTTTGCATGCAATACAGGCAAAAGAAAGCAGAAGAAAATTAAAATTGCTACCAGGCTTAGACATTTTTTAAAGCACTATAACCTGGCCTGACTAGAAATCAATTGGTAAACAGTCATAAATGTCATATTCTAGAAAACAACAGAACTACGATATATGGTCATTGAACACTAGAAGAAAGCATTAAATATTTTAAAAATACTCTAAGGATAAATATTGACACATAAACACAGAGTTGAGCATTGTTGTGTTCTTAATTCAAAATTCTAATATACACGGGTGATGAAGCAATAACAGGAATAGGATGCAGCTCCTACTTTATAGGATTCACAGAGAACTTATTGATATCTCCCAACACCTATCTATATCAGCACAGAGTGGACTGGAGGGTGACCTTTGCTTTAGACCTGCAGCCATAGCCATAAATTGCTTACTCCCGAGTTTATCAAAAGAATGAGAATGTCTGCCTGAGATGATCCAGACCAGCATGAGGTAAGTGTGTATGCGGTTCAACCCAAGAGAGAGTATAAATCCTGAACAAATAACAAAGATATTTTGGATAGAGGACTGGCTGAGCTGGCTTCAACTCACATACTCCTTTCTGGTGATTGGCAATAGCAATCACACTGGCATTGTGATTGAACTGTATATTGCAATTGCTGTATTTTGTTAAATGTATACACTTGTATTTTGATTTCATTATATTGCTCCATCAGTCTGCTACGTGTAACATCAAATATCCTCAAAGTACTATTATATTCACTTTTATATCAAACATTGCACTCCCCATGTGTCGAATACCTAAAAGAATTGGTCAGAGAGTACTAGACTCTGACAATACACGTATTATTATCCCCACTCTCTGAAAAAGTTACTCTCTCACTGTTTTGTTTGATGTTCTCTCTTTATGTAAGTGCTTTGCTAAGTACGTGATGGACTGTGATATGGATCATAGAACTGGATGATGGAAAGCTACAGCATCCCACAAAGAAGTGCAGAGTGGGATGCATTTGTTTCATCAGGACAAAGCAAACTGCTTTGTCTGCTGAGAGGTGTGAGGAAACCACTATGTGCAGTGACCTCACCACACACTTTCATGCTATATCCTTTCCTATTGCTAGTTTTTTTTTTTGAAGAAGAAGTGACAGCTGTGCTGAACTATACAGACACATTAATAACAAAGATCTTGATGAGCTTTCGTGCAAAAAATTCAGATTTCATCTATAGTAGCTGATTATTGAAAATGCTTTCATATACACCTACTCAAAACAAGATAGGACTCATTGTACAGTCATTTCTGATGAACAAATATAGTATAAGAATCAGGACTGTATTTTTTTATAGACTGAAAAATGTTCAGTTACTAATGAGCAAATACTCAACTACAATAAGGTATTTTTTGAGGTAAATGTAAATTTTGAGCATACTTGCTTAGATGCAATTGTTTTTGTAGCATAGTTGTCAATGGTTATTTTAAGAGTTTAAAGAGTTAATAGTACTGTAAGATTTTCACCCACTGAAGTCTCCATCCTTTTTTTCCAGTTTCATAGGAGAAAGAATTTCATTAAGTCATCTGTTAAAAGGCTCTCCACCTGGAATATCCAGCCTTCATAACTTTAAGCCAAAGCCACCCTGCCTATGATGTCTCCTCTGAAGCATGCCCGCTTGTGATAGTTGCCTGTGGATTTGCAATGCTTCCCTGACCTCTGGGGACTTAAATGCTTGTCAGAGGGGCAGGAAACCCTTTCTCACTTGCAGTTAAAAGACGAGTATCAGCCACTATCAGACACCTATTACAAAGCTATGAATTTGTTATATCTGGCTAATGTTATGTAGTATTTACACACAAACAACATTCCAAAACTGCACTGTAGATGCACAGGATCCCCAATGATATTTTAAACTTTATACCTAACACAGCACTTGCAGTAGCTAAGCATTTGCTAAACTCTTAAACTTCCTGCATCATTATGTGAACTGTCATATATTTGAAAACTGTCTGAAAGATGAGATAAAGTATTTTAATAAATGACAATGTACTGAAGTGTAAGGTGCCTGTTTTCATCTAGAAGCTTTACTAATGATCTGGAGGAAAAGTTAAATAGCAATTTAATTAAATCTTCAGATTAAATTAGGAACTGCTGCAAACACCAATAAGGGCAAAAAATAAATAAAAAGAATGAAAGGAAAAGAAACATGTGTTGAAAATAAGAAAAATTAAGATGCAATCTGTAAAACAAAATTGTGAACAAGTACACTAAAATACAGATATTGAGTGAAATGCTAATACTTCACATCAATCATATTGAAAGAAAATAAATCCAAAATAGAAACAAAATAATTATGTACCTGATGGGACTGTGTATAAATAGAAATAATGGAGTGAAACTGAGCATAATAAAACAAAAGTTGATTAACTACTAGATTGTGAGAAGGCTGCCTAGGGAAATAGGGAAAATCTGTTTTCTAAATCCACTTATTTAAAAAAAAAACATAAAACCAGCTAAATAGGTGCAGAAAACAATGTTCAGTTTCAAAGAGATGGACTAAATAAGCTAACACAATGTTTTATGAATTGAAAATAAGCATTCTGATGTTTCCACACTCTCAAGTATGATTAAACTAGTAACAAAAACAAGGTAGCAGTAAAAGCAGGAAACACCCCAAGAAGCACTTGCTTTTTGAATCAGCATATTTGTTCATTTTACTCTGTATGACCTTTTTAACTAGTCATATGCATGCATACTCTGCACCTCATAAAAGTCTGAAGTATAAATTTTCCTATTTAGTATATGAACTGCCAACAGCATACAGAAAAATATAGATATATTTTCTCTATACATGTATTTCAGATTAAAACTGAATGTATAGAAACTGGTATAGGCAAATTTATTATGACATTCTGAACCTACAAAATTGGAATTTTTTTAATGATTTCTATATTGCCTATATTTCCATCAAAGTCTGTATCTGTGGCATCTCTACCCAAATCCATTCTCTCCATTCAAAATACTGAGCTGATGTTGCAACTTTGCTGCCTGTAACTCCATGCCATGTATGGAATCTCATCACACATGGTAAACAAACAAACAAACAAACAAAAGCCTCCACGCATTAAAATTCAAGTTTTTAAACAGCAAGTTTACTAAAGGCTAGAGATCCACTTCGGACTATTGCATACAGAAAAATAGAAGATGGCACTTAAAATGCTTTTTAGTTATTTTTTTCCTCCAGGTAAAATTTGTCTTTTATAATAAATTGATAAATGATAAATTTAGAGAGTCTGTTGACCTTACAGTTTTATATGCTTACATGAGGCATTTGCCTTTTCTTATAGATTTATTTCACTACAGAATATCCCCCTCTTCCCCTCCCCTTCCCTAGTATTTAAAACCTGTAATTCCACTTTTTTTTCCAGATGCAAGGCCTGATATCACTTTCATTTACTATTGATGTATGAACCCTTTTCTTAATGCAGCAACCATGAAGTCTCAAGAGATCTGAAGAGGAGTTTCTTGTGCTTGCTTCTACTTTTTAATTTCACCCTCTAGACCTGTCTACATTTTTTAAATCACGTTACTGGCGAATAGGTTTGCCTGGTTTTCTGGATCTCCCTTCTCTGAGAAAGGTTAAACTTGAATATATGGAATATTTTATACATGGAACCATTATTATGGCTGCTGTAATGTAAAATGCATGGAATTAGTCATTGCAATACCGACATAAATTCTGTGGGACTAAAGTTCTGCAAATGCCATTTGGAAATGCAGATCAAACATAATAGACTGCTTAGATGTAGTAGCAGGATTGAAAGATAAAAGCAAATCCCAAGGCAGAAACCAGTGTCCAACTCACTAAAAAGAAGAAAGTATGAAAATGATGAGGTTGCAACATAATGAAACAGCTAATGAAGTTGGAGGTGTGAGGTAAAACTTCCTATCCTAATAGCATAGGAAAATGTACTTCATTAAGTTTTATTAGAAACATACAATTTCTTGAGACAAATGTCTTCTGTAAGCATGTGTGAGAGACGAACTGATACAACACAGCAGCTAGAAAAGAGGGACATGAGGATTTACAAAAATACAGCAATTACCTGGTGACAGGACAAACTAAATTCCCCTTTTTTCCCTGTAGAGAATACAAGTATCAAATTATTTTGATAACACATAGTATTTGTGAAAAGCTACCATGACAACTAGTATCGTAAGAAGAGGAAAATTTCTTCAAGTCTAAATGCCAGTGTTATATAATTTGCCTCAAGTTTGCTTTATATACACAAGCTTATATGGATATAAATATCCACACAAATACAAATAAGTGACAGAATTTTCAGTTTCCATTTTCAAGTTTTTTTTCAATTAGAGTGCCCTTTAATCAGACTGTTTTTCCTTTCTTAATCACAATACAGTTTGTTGTATTTATTGGCTAATTGAAAACAAGTACTTTTTCTTTGAATTTTTATTATTCAGCTTTCTATGAATATGAATTTTTCTAAATTACCACTTTATTTCCCTCTTTGTATCATCAGTATGTAGTGCTTCAAGTAATATTTTGCTCAGTGTATCTCCTGCAACCTTGCAGATGGATACAATTTTTCTTTCATCTGTTTATATCTAGAGCATGGATACCAACTGCAAGTCTTTATGCTATCTGGGTAAAAGAGGATATGAGTAGCACACTATTTTAGATAGGAAATGATTTTGTCATCAGTATGGATGTGGGGTTATATAAGAAATATACAATTGATGGGTGAAAGGAAAGTTGTGTATATAGCCCAGAATCTTAGGAGAAATAACTGAACAATACTTGCATTTTTGTTCTTTTTTTTTTTTCAATATATCTCAGTAGCTGCAACTAGTAACATAGCTGAAGTGATCTGAGTTTTCCAGTAAGTTTCCAGTATGTTAAATCTGCATGAGGAAATAATTCAGTGCATGATAACCAGATAAACAGACTGAAGTAGTTGGTGCTACGGCTCCTCAGTTTTCCATTATTTGCAGCAAGAGACAAGATGAGTAATGCAGCACACATGACTCATGCTTAGATCTAGTCTAGTCTTGCATTCCATCTGAGGTCCTGAACTGGCTGAAGCACAGCTATCACACAGATGCGGGCTTCCTCCACTGCAGGTTTCTCTGGGGAGCACCTTTTCTTCTTTGCCCACGCAGACGGCAGCACCTCTGTGCCCCACCAACACTACTTGCAGAATTTCTGTGCCTCCTCATTTCTGAATTACATCACTGTGCCCAGGCCTACGTTCCAGTTTCAAGCTGGACAACAGCTTCAGCAAAGGGTCAAAGCACCACAGAGATGAACTATATGGACTGAAGAATTGAGTTTGTAATTTTAGAAAAATGATGGCTCACTGTCAAATCAAAAAGATTACCAGACACTAGGTCAGTTGTTATAAAAGACTCCTCAAAAAGAAGCTGGAGCACATTAACACAGTGGATAATTCCTGCTTAAAAAAAAAAAAAAAACAGCCACTATATGCTTAATGATGAAAAGTATATCCTTATATTTTACACATAAAAAAACTTCCATCACTTTAAAATTTTTCTGAGAGTATCCTCAGACTCTTCATATCTTACCCAAAGAGAATAAGCATCTCTCTGACATTTACTGTACTTTCTTGGGGTAAAAAAGTTATTTATTTATCAATAAATATATAATTCCAATTTACTGCAAGTCGGATTTTATTAAAATATAAATATATATACATATATATATAGAGAGAAAGTTAAACATCAGGAAAGTAAAACACATTAATAAACATGAGAAAATAAACATGAAAAGTAATTATGTGATCATCGTAATATTATTTCACACTTGAATTCAACAAATCAGAAAACAACAGCATGAGAGATCCTGTCATCCTGATGGCTGTCAGTTTTGCCATCTGTGTTTATAAAACTCTGAATTTCTGTTCAGGCACAGGATAATCCCCGATTAATTCAAGCTAGAAAGATATGAAACTCTTAGCTACTAATAGATTTTCACATAAGCACTTTCTTTAGTCACTGTGAAAATTATAAACAGGATACCTAAACAGGAGGAGAGGTTGTGCCAATAAAGGAAAACGAGGAGGGGGTCGAGTTGCTGAATCTGTCCAGGCCCTCCCAAGGTTGATGTGTCTGCATTAGAAATAGTGGCAAGGACGGGGTGGGCTTGCCAGGGAAAGAGGAGTCAGCAAGCTCTGGGTCAGCTAAGATGAAAAGGACAGTTGGTTTGCTCATTACTGAATGGTAATGGAGAAGTTTGTGGCCAACTAATCTATTAAGAAGTGATCATCATAGCAGCATAGTTCAAAAACTCCCAGTTTAAGAGTTTGTATGTTAACTCAGCTCACTGATCTCAAAAATCCTGTCCAAGTTACTCTAAAAGCAGTAAACCTTTCTAATGAAGTATATTTACTTAACCTGCCATCTTAATCCCTACATAGTTTACCAAAACTGGGACTTGGCTCTTATTTCACTGCTTTATTTGTACTTTCCAGGACTCATGAAATTTGATGAAGTATCTGACATCCAGCTTAGCCACGTAAAAGTTTCTGATCTTCTTCTGTCAGGCTTGAGTGACCCTGCTCACTGATTCAATGATTCTTGCAGCTCCATGTACCTTCATGATCTCTGAATCTTTCAAATCAGTTAACATGCCAATAAGGCTTTTTTTACTGATGGAAGTCTTGCATAAGGGATTTTGAAATATCCTTTGACTAAGAGCGAGTCTCCCTTTCAATCAATACTCACAGTGATTAAAAAAAAAAAAGTTTCATAAAAACGTCCTCATGCTGTAATTCTGCCAGAGAGGATAGAAGGAGGCTGAAAACTACACTGAAATGACAAAACTGAAAAAACCTCCAACATATCTGAGCTTATTGTTTTATTATATTATATGAAAGAACTCCTTTAAGATGTATAATCCAAGCAAACTCAATTTCTGACAGATGCGTTTGCTCAGATTTGTTCAGAATCTTATGAACAGCATCTATGGTAACTGCAGCTACCTTTGAACTGATCTGAAGATACATAATCTTACCAAAGTTTATCTCTGGTTTATGAGAAAAAATGTCTTGATGTTCTAAGATGAACAATAATTGAAAGAATGTATTTCCTAAGATGAACAATAATTGAAAGAATGTATTTCCTTAGTTATATGATATGTAGAACTATATACCAGCTATGCCTATGCAGAAATAATATATGCTTTAAGTGTTTTTCAGATGAATGAAGCACACTAAAACCACTTCACAGGTATACAATCATTGGTATTCTCTGAAAAATAATGAAGAAATTTTAGTCAAAGCAACAAAACAACTTAAACTTACTATGCATATAAAAATGCATACTAAGTGCTAAAGTGCACATATGTGTAGAATTAGAAAAAGGAAATATACTTATTTTCCTCAAAGAAGCAAAATGAAAATTTATTATTCATAGCACTGACACAGAGCCTGAGAATTTTCAATTAAAACTGAAGGGACTTTCTGTCTGAAACAAATGGGTAGACTCATCTTCAGACTTTAGAAAAAAGAGCATTAGGAAGTCACTAAAACACTGAACTGCATTACATTTGACTGCAATAGTCATTTCCTTTTCTAGCAACACTGACCAGAATCTTCTAATATAAGAAAAAGGTAGTAGTTACAAAGTGAACAAAAGATGTTAAAAAATATTTTAGCTTTTCTTCAAAAATACTCATGCTCATATTCACCCTTTGGCCAACAAGCTCTAGTCGGAGCACTCTGCATTTCATTTCTGAGGTGACTTGCCTGGAAATTAGTTGACTTTCCCTCTTCTCCCTTCACCTCCTCAAAACACCTACCTATGATTTTTCTTGTCCGATGATGTTGTTGCCTATTTGTCTTCTACACCAGTGTCTCTTTTCACCCATGGTAAAAAAGAAAACCCTGCATTCCATTTTTCCTGTTAGTACGATTATAAAAAACATGGTTTAAAAACCATGGTATTATCAGTGAGAAAGTTATGTTCTCACATCTAGCTAAGAGATATTGGTGTCTGACAGTATGTACAAGATGGCCTCTACACCTTCCAAACAGATTTAGTATGTAACTTTGAACTCCAAAATACACAAAACAGGTAAAAATAAGAACTATCACTGTAACTTCATGGCAATGACTACGACTTATAATAAAAAACTGCAAAAGCAATTCTCACAATCTAGGGACCTAATTCTTTTCCAGTTTAATTTAGTGAAAATTGCTTTGGTAAATTCAACATGCCGAGTTGCACGTTTTGCAGTTACAGCCTCACACAACACCACTTTTGCTATGTCTCCTGCAATTAGACTTTGGTCTGCAGAATCAGTTCATTTTCACTACATTTAATAGTAAAATTCTTGTTACAAAGATGACAAGCAAACTGCTATTTTATTTTAAATATGACCAGATTAGTCAGTGTTAAAAGCAAATTAATTCACTTCTGTTTCATGGAATGAAACTTCATCTGGTTGTAAAAAGCCTGAGTCTTTCATTTAGTATTCAGTTTCAGTGGGAGGTTACGACCCTCAGTTGAATAATGACTTTCCTTTTTTTTTTATGATATAACTTGGTACCTTTAGATTCACACCTAACCATTTCCTCCCAATTATTATTATAAAAGCTACAATGTTCCCAGATTTTTAAGTCTGCTCAGAAGCACTGTTTAAGAAATAGAAGTGGACTAGATGACAAAGTGGCTACAGGAGTTATTCTGGAAAGAGTAAGTAAATGTTTAAATTGTTCAATACTAGGATACATTTTTCTTGCTAGAAAAAAATCATGGAATTTCAAAATAATTTGCAAAGTATGCTTTTTCATACTGAAAGAAACCAGACTATGCAAATCTTGAAGAACAGGTTTAAGAACAAAATGTAACTTAATGTTCTGTCTCTTAAAAATAGTAATGCTAAACACAGAATCCTGTAGAATTAAAATGAAGATCTGAGGTAGAAATATCTAAATAGTCTAGACAATTCTGGCATCCTTAATGTGTTTCACATACTCCAGAAGATTAACATTTTCTCTTCTGTAGTTGCTTTGGGACAAAGTGTCCTACAGTAATAATTCCAGAATACACATTTTTATTGTTCTTGTAGAATACAACAGAAGCTCACATTCTGTGACCTTCAGGTTGTTATTTATCTAAACAGTAGATGTCACTAAACTTTTGACATTCATAATAAAAGATAATTACTTTTACTCCACTACTCTCCATTGTAATAGGGCTATGAGAGTACAGAGTATTATTTATACCATATAGCAAAGCTCTAAGATTTTATCGAGCACCACAGTAGCTTTCTCACACATTAGTGTGAGTATATTATTTTTAGTTTCAATGGCTTTTACTCCCATTTTTTATTTTCCCTTTTTTAGTTAAGAGGAGCCTCTTGCTTTCATGCAGTAAGCGGATTTATTATTTCTAAAAAAAAAGTGATACTTATATGAAATTGCCTGAATAGTACTTGGCAATTCCTTCTGCTTATAAGGAAGAAAGTAGTATTGCAGTTAACAAAAACAACTCAAACATAACACCGTATCAAACACTCCCAGTGTTACATCTTGTAAAAAAGAATGTAGCAGCCTACAAAAACTTGCTGATATTTCTTTCAATCGCATTTGTCTTATTTTAGCAAAGTTTACTGTCTTTTTTAGTGGGAATCTTCTGTATCAGGAAGATCTCATGAGAAAAAGATAAACTGACTTGGTTATACAAAAGCAAAAAAAAATATAAGCATAATATACTAATCTTAAAAGAAGAAAAAAATCTTCTTTGAAATGTCTTATGAATTGTGCTTGTAACAGAAGATTTCCTTCTAATCTCTTACTATATTCTTACCCTTTCTGTAAGAAATTTTGATGTTTAACTTCACTCCTCACCACTGTGTTAAGTCTACAGCAGATCAGGTTTTCCAATGCAAGGACTAGTTTTTGATTTGTTCTTGCATGCCACAAGAATAGCCAATGTGCTAAAAAGTCAACAAGAACAACAAACTCTTCTAGAGGTAAAGATCAAACCTATATTCATCACAGGTACTTGTACTATAGTATCATGTTGGTTTCTGAACACATATCCTCTCTGAACCTGCTCTGACCCTCTGCTGAATCCTAGCATACATACAGAAGTTCATCATGGCAGAAAAAACAGATCACTTTCTCACATTTCAGGACCTACTGAAGCACTCAAATATACAAGACCAGAAATACCAGTTTGCTACTAAAACATTCGCTTTAGCTATGCTGCAGCAAGGACAAATAACATCACACTTCCTGATACATTCAAATTGCATTTTCTTGGTTCGTGTGTGAGCCAAAACTTGGAAGTGTAGGGAAAATAGAAACAATAGACAAGAAAAGTCAGAAAGTGTTCTGAACTACTGGAAAGTACCAGAGCTTACGAGGTTTTAAGTTTATTTTCTTGTGAAATTTTCCTCCTAAAAATGTTCACTTTCTTCTAAAATTTCATATTACTTTGAACTCAATATGATAGCATTGCATTACAAACCTATATAACTGACAGTTTTATCTTCAGATTTGTGATTTTTTATAGTAACTAATTGTTAGTTCTGATACTGCAGTTATCAACACTGCTGAAATCAGCTTTAAAACTGCTAAAGCCTTGCCATAGACAGAACAGATTTCCTCACTACTCCAGCCTAAACTTCCAGTCTTGCCTTTTGCTTGTAGCAGCACCTACAGGCCATTACCTTGATTGGTTTGGCCTTACTTAGCCAGTAACCTGATTTGGGAGAACCAGCAAGCAGGTGTGTATTAATCACCAGTGTGAGGTGAAGTTATAATTCATTAGTTTCACTTGTATACCACGTATGCTCATTAGCAAGGATTTCTGATGTCCTCCCTCTTGATCCCAGAGAGAGTGGCAATTAATCATCCTGTCTGCTCAGGAACTCATCTCCCTGCCTTCGCATACTCCTACAAATAAGTGGACAGATAACCTGGGGAGAGGCCATCACTTCTCATCTGAAAACCTCTTACAGCTCCCTCTCATGGTTTATGTCTTAATGACTCTTAGTCATATCATTCATCCTTGGATGAAGGATATTCTTCATTCAGTTAGTAAAAGGACATTTACAAATGAATGTGGATACTATGCTAATACTTGTGTTCTTAATTTAATTTTATTATTTTCATTTTGAATACTGAGTTATCCTTTAAAAACAGTATTATAGTGTTTTACATAAGATAAACTTTGGTCTGGCATTTTCCCCATGAAATAGCAGGAGTGAAAATCCAAGTTTTGAATGCTTTCAAAAAGATCAAAAGCAGGGTTAGTACCAGAAGCTTTCACAAGAAAATAAGCTGCTTCTTTTGTTAGTGTAAAAACTTAGCCATTTTCACCTGAAGAGATTACTTCTGGAATATCATTCATTTCAGTGCAAACATTTTCAAAAACTGACAAAACGGTGTTCCCAGCTAAGCGATAATAACGTCCATCCAGTACAATTTCAGTGAGCATCACTTCCATTTTCCCTCCCCTACTGCAAACAATGTATTATGCTTTCATTGATTAACAGACATAGCAGAGGCTAAAAACCACTGATGGTCATGACAGTGTCTTAAATCTAAGGAAAACTTTAGCACAAAAGAGTTGGGTTGGCTGACAGGAGCAGTCTGTGTGGGAACCTTGGTCTGCTGTCATCCACACCCATAGGATTTCATTCACCAGGGTGCTCTATTAGTTTCTTGCACAACCACAGAATCCACAAAGTAAAACTAAGGTTTCAAGCTACATGAAAGTTTTATATGAATGCATGAAATAGTTTCTTAAAAATAGAAAGAGTCACACTCGATCAGAATCAAGAAGTTAATTTCCAGTAGAATGACCAACTGAGGAATGAAGGGTACACACACACACACACACACAGAAATGCATACTAAAAATAGTAGGCTTTTTAGCATCCCTCTCATTAACAGTTAGTGGCTTATTCTACGACTACAGATTTCTTATTACAATACTTTGTTGCCAATATTACCACTGAAAAAAAAACCAAACTACAAAATAATTTTGTAATATTATGTCTGAATTTATCTCTTCGTTGCATTTCAAATCACAATCATAGGAAAAGCGCCATGCTGAAATCTCAGAGGTCAAAAGTAATTGGATTGTTTTCACCATCTTATGGAGAGTACAAAGAATGACATTCAAACACCATCAACAACAGGGAAAGCTTATCGTAAAGTGAAAATATCAACCTTGTCAAAATCTTTCATTTAACTTCAAAGCACTAGAATAAAGAGTTATCATTGGCTTATCTGATGCCAATCAGATAATACATGGTTTGCATTAATAATTAGATATATGATGAAACCTAGTGGAAATTTGAATTAAATAAGATGAAGCATTATAATTGTCTTTAAGAAGGAAAAGTAAATCACAGAAAGATAAAATGTATTTCTTTGTACTAGTTTTATAAGTAGAAACTTCAGTTTGCTGTTCCAAACTGAGAAACAGTGGAATCTAAGCTCTACACTAAATTGGCCTTTAGGAACTATTCATTATTTTATTGTTAGTCTCAAAATGACCACAGTTAAACAACAACTTTGCTTTGCAGTTTTATTAACAGATGACTTGGTAGTTTAATATTTAACAAGAAGAGTAACAAATGGTAAGTATATTTGCTGAAAATTCCCAATGACAAACAAAAATTGTCCTATTTATCTCAAGCTCAAGTATCAGCTGAAGAACTAAATGTGATTTTCTAAAAGAAGATAATAGAACTCTGAGCTTTATCATTAATATGACATATATTAATTTAACCATATTCCATATAACTATATTTAATATAGTCACTGTCTTTTACTTAAGTAACAGCAAAACGCCATAATTGAAATAAACTTTCCAACATACTGCACATATTAAAATATAACAAGATATACAATCTACTGATTATTGATATAACAACAAAAAGTCACAAAAATATATATTTCCTACACACTGCAATTACTGACATCTCGGGTAAAAGGACTGCAGCACTGAGCATAATTCAGACAAATCTGTGTAAAATAACATGAAATTGCATAGAAAGAGATTTATAGTAAATGAAAATGCATTCAGACATTTCCTATAAAATACTTTAATGATCCAAAGTCAGGCATTCATTACACTAGTCATAAGCCTTCAGAACTATTTCTGCAGCAGTGGAAAAGCTACCTTTGAGAAAATAGCTGGTTTGCTTTTAATGGAGATTGGGTTGAATTTCCAACAAAGTAAACAAGGGACACACATACCAATTTAGTAAACTGACTTTTGAGTATACTACACTTGTAATATCTAATGTGTTCAGATGCTTACATTTTCTGCTTTTTTCTCCTCAATACTTTCAGATAAGAATTCAACAAGGTCATTAAAGAAAAAAGAAAGCACTGCTAAAATAAGTTTTAAAGCACTGCTAAAATAAGTTTTCAGAGACTCAGAATTACCGATTTAGACCTAATTTCCAGATGTTCATTCCTTAGACTGATCTCAGTCTCAATCAAAATACCATGTTTCAGTGTTTAAAATTGAGATAAAACAATAAATGAATCAGTCAACCTGAACTTCTAATTTATGTGAGTTCTGTAAAAATATACAAACCTAAATTTTCAACAACTTATTTCTGTAAATTTTTGAAAAACATTAGAAGATATTTTGTTTCATTATGTACAAAAGATTCAGAAAACAGAGAGACCTCTACAGCTAAGCCTAGAACAGTACAAACACTTTCACCTCCTATATATTTGCCACTGCAGCATAAGGCAGAATAAACTCAAACCCTAAATTTAAGTTTGCCTCCAATGCAATGCTCTTTCAGTGCAACACTTTGTAATTCTCTGCTTTTAATTTGTTCAGCAGAGTGATAATCAAAGGATGTTTACGATGCAAACATTTACACATAAACAGAGAGTAGGACGGACCGGGTTTTTCAATGTATTACACATCTAATACCATTACTTCTTAAATAAAAATTAGACCTTCAGTCTCTACCTAGAAAATACTTGCTGCAAAGTCTTTTTCCTCTTAAAGTCTGACTTTTATGTTACTATAGGCAATCACTGAATTTTCTTGTGAAACTGACTCTGAAGAGAGGAAGCTGTAAAAAAGGATGGAGTACTTTGAGTAGTACAGACTGCCTTAAACAGAAAGCAAGCAAACTACAAGAGTGCCTTTAGTCAATAATTATCTTCCTGCATTTAAGATAATTAACTTAGTTATATACAATAAATTACAAAAATGAAAATATTATATTTATTTTTTTCTGAATTATATCATCGGTAGATCACACCTAGTCTATTTCTAGAGATTTATGTCACAATACAGTGCTTGAACTTTAAATGAAGATGTTAATTCAGCAGCACACTTCAGTTTACACACAGATTGCAGCGCACCACCGTGACGCTGCAAGTTAAAATGCTTCAGCTAGCACACAGGGAATTGTTTGGCTTTTCATGCTATTTGTACAAAACACATCGTACGAAGAAAATAAGGTGAGTGAGAAGGTGACAAATTTTGCACCAAAGGGTTAGAATAACAATGAAAAAGTAGGAGTTATCTAATTCAGTAGTTAAATAATGAGGAAATGATCAAACTGGAACTTTATTAACAAAACAACACACGTTGCAATTCGAGACACAACCATTAAAGGGAATGTTCCTAAGGAGAAGAGAAACCACATGAAATGTGGGTTTACTGAGCAGTTCCTTAAGCAATACAGTTTATTGATGGCATTGTTTAAAATTATCTGCTTAAAATTAGTAATTCCTGATAAGATATTATAAGTGCATCTATTTAAAAAAATTGATATATGATCCTCCAGTCTACTGCAGTACTGCAAGCAGAATGAAGTAGAAGCACGTTCCCCTGCCTCTTTCCTCCTAAATAACTGTGGTAGTCATTCCAGGGTTGGAACAATGACACTGTAAAGCACACTCTTTGTGCTGTGTCTGAAAACTTCCAAAATTAATACCCTGGAGCACTGCAAAGCACTCACATTTGCATTATCCAGCTTACAGGAAATGTTAGGTCTCGAACGTAGTTTCCTTAGCCACTGGTGAAGTAAGAGTCTTGTGCAAAAGAGACATTATGTTAACGGCAGTGCACCGTCAGGCCACAGAGACAGGCTGAAGACGCCAAATGCCCTGGGAGAGCGCCGCAGAGGAAGATGCGGTGCAGCCTCTGCGGGGTGCCGGGCCCTGCCCTGGCAAGGGGCTGCCAAGCAGCGCCGGGAGCGTAGGGGCGCCGCAGCAGCCCTCGCAGCCCGCGCCCCGCCGGCGCGCTGCGGCACTTGGCTCCGGGCCCGCATCATTCAGCCAGCGCGACAACCCACCGAGGCCTCAGCTCCTGCCAGGAGAGCTGGAGAGAGAGGCAGCGCTTATACAGCCTTCCTCCTGCATATTTGCTGCAAGTCACTTCCCAGGACAAATACTACGCGTTTGTCAAAATTTATGACAAGGAACAAATTTCTCAAGGCACTTTCCCCTCCCTCCCCACTGACCTTTTTTTATTTTTTCTTTTAAAAGCCGACGTGCCTGTATTAAGTAGGTGGCCAATAAAAAGTAACAGGTCTTTCAAAGTTCACGTTTGTGGTTTTAACTTTAAATACAGTAGAAATTATTTTTAGTGTACACACTGTAAAACTATTATGCTTTGAAATATTGTTATATATGACAGAGACATCATCTTATAAGAAAGGTTTAGGAATAAATTACGATTATTCCTTACATTTATGTACCATTTCAACCATACCATTGACAACATTTCTCTAAAATACTTATTTGCTGAAGCATGGCCAACTTCTTAAAACACAGATAGTACAGAATTTTGATTCAATTATAATTAAATATTTTATCTCTGTGAGAAAAAGTACAGAAATGGAATTTTGCACTGTCATTTAATTTTACACATGTGGTTCTGAGTGAATCATAAAAAGTTAATAATGACAATTACTGTATACAGCATTTGGACAGAAAAGACTAATAAATCTTCTTAAGATCTACAACTTAGGTTTGCTTAATATCTTTCAAAAGAAGTACAAATAACATAATAAATTTAGTATTTCTTCTTAATGCTTTCTTTTATAAAGTCCTTCATACTTCCTCAGGGAATTTTATGAATTATATAGGAGTGGATACCATTTTATAAGAAATTACTGCTTGCACAATAAACCTTAATGAGTCTATCTATTTGATAGAACACAAATTTATTCCGCAGAATGAATTCTGTCTTTCTCCATAGTTATCACCAGCACAGAAAATTACAGAAACTACAGCAAAGAACTTGGGTACCACAACAGAGCTTTTAAACACTAGCTGCTCCTGGATGCTCAGGTTTGAGTCAGAACAGACTCAAAACAACTGTTTTGGGAGCACAGATCTGCTGGGAGCCTCAAAAGGAGGCGTGGGCAGCCCATGCCTCTCACTCCGGTCCTACGCTGGATTTGGGGCGCAGGACTGCGCGGGCAGGTCTCTCCCTCCCCCGGGATGGAGACCCGCACAGCTTTGAGCTTCACACCACCACCTCCTACTTCTCAAAATCAGGCTGACACCAAGACACTGATCTGGGTAGGGAGGATTGCTTCCCATTCCTTCTGCCCTAGCTGAACCATTGACCTGGGCAGAAATAAAAGACTCACAGACCCAGAGTAAGGAAAAAAGAACTTAACTACCTAGCGCTGAGGGCATGCTGGGAGGGCTGGGAGGTGTTCTGAATCCCAGCTTCCGAAATTCTCTACTTTAGCAGTTACCAAATTAAAGGGAGACAAAAGAGTTCTGAGAGCTGAGCAGATCATGTGACATGAGATTATGATTCATAGTAAGATGGCAACCATGGTTTTTCCTTTTTCTATATTCCTTTTTTTCTAAAATATTATGCACAATGAATATAAATAGTTCAGGTATCTAATGAAAGTTAAACCACATTTCATGTGGGGTTTGTAATGACTAGAAAACCGCACTAAGGCATACTTTATTTGCACTAAGATAAAACCAAACACTAGTAACAGGCATGGAAGAAGTGGACCACCAGTCATGATGATCTCACTCCTGAAAATATCTTCTCTAATTTAGGACGTGGGAGGCTTCCAGAACATTAAGTTAGTTTAATGAAAGGAAAATCAGAATAAGGAATACATCTTGATTCCTGTTTGTTATTTTCTCAAGCATATGGTGCATGAATGAAAAATAAATTATTTAAATCTGGTACCACCTTTATGCTATATCTAACAGATGAATAATTAAAAGCTATTGCTGATAACGTCAGTGAAAACCTGTCATATGGAATATTTATCAATTGATTACTTTTAAGATTCCAACTTTATTACAGCACATTCCGGAATCTTAATTTTTGTTTAAATTGTTTCTAAAAATAATCAACTTGTTTGTAAAAAAGCCAAAAGGGGAGAAAATGATATGTTTCTCAAGTAAAAGAGTGAAATTGAGTGCAAAATGCTATGAAGAAGCAAATTAAATAACAGAAAAAAAAATCTGCTACTTTCAACTAGAATTATATGCAATATGCAGATATAGCTAGAGCAAAATTTTCATACAAAAGTAGTATTTTCAGAATCAAATCCTCCCTCTGATTTTAAGAAGTTGTGCTGACTCCCCAATGTTTAAAAAAAAAAAGAGAGAATTCAGAAACTAATTGCTTTTAGCAATATAGTTTTTTTTTTCAAATGAGTTTTATTATAATTTGAATTAATTTTATTATAAAAAGATGGTGGTTATGAAGAGGGAAAAAATAAATATATATATGTATTTAAATTACATAGCAACATAGCAACTTTTCTTTTGTATTACCACAAAATTGATTTGGAAACTAAAAACAAATTATACGCAAATAATATAGGTAATCAAATACTGGAAAAGAAGATCAGTCATAATCTTTTATCAAACCAATTGATCACATCTCCATGCTGATCTTGTGTTTCTAATCAAAAGAAAAATGCAACAAACACTAATTAAACAATAGCATATGGTAAAAGGAAACACAAGAAATAATTCTTCAAACCCAATTTAACTAGAGATGAAATAATTGCACACTTCTGCATTTGTTCAGTTACATTTTTTTTTCCTTTTAGTAACATCTATTCATGCAGCTTTTTTATTTCAGCCTACTCATTTCTACTCCTTAACCAGAACAAAGAGAGAGCAAAAAGCTCCCCAGAATGATCCCCAGAACCTGGCAAATATCAAAAACCTGAAATGCTCACTTCTGTGCATTTAACCTCTTTACACTCGCACCCACTAAAACATGACAGCACACATGGATAACGACAAAATAAAGAGGAGATCAGTTGGTGTGACCATGGAAAGACTATGCAAAAGTGTGATTCAACAGCAATTTTAAAAACTCAGTCAACATTTAAAAATAATGTTAAAATAAAATATAAAAGGGCTAAGTATAGCTACCATGGCTACAACTGAACACTGACATTAAAAATTGTTATAGTATGCTGCTGAGTAGTCTTTAGTTTCACATTTTCAGCAAGTCAAATGTACATACTACTAAATCAGTCATGCTACAAAAAAACAAACAAAAAAACACACAAGGGTTGTGAATAGAGCTTAGAAATAAAAAAGAAAAAGAGTACTGATCAAAAAGCACAGCATCACAGCAGAATAATTTTCCTATTTTTGAACCTACACAACAGAAACCATTTTTAATTAGGGGAAATTATTAAAATAGGAAAACCATTTTCAGGAATGGAGAGGAGAGGGAGAGGCAGAACCAGAGGGAGAGGGAGAGGAAGAGGGAGAGGAAGAGAAAGAGGGACAGGGAGTCTCTCAGTCCATTTTGTTGCTGGTTAAATTTCTTACCTCTTTTTATGCCCAAAGAACCACTATTGGTTGACAAATTTTCTGAACAAGAATTTCTTGTTCTTCAAAAAAAATTCTTTTTCTTTTTTTCCACAATGTTAGTTCTTCTTATTAAGAAGAAGTGTTAAACATAAACATATCCCAGACTATGTCTTACCTGACCACAAAACAGGCAATAAGGGCTCTCATACTGTTTTCCAGACTTTTTGGTTACACAGGTGCCCTACAATGCTCCAGTAAGGAGAGAGACTGCAGGTTTTAAACACCCATGACCTCGCTTACCACCACACAGCTTGACTTTTCCCTGACAGCCTGTCGCTCTTTAATTAACACACTTGCGGAATAGCACTTGTTGTACTTGCTTGGGTGCAGCAGGTTCAAAGCACACAGCAGGTAGCACATGTTTGGTGCTTCTGTGTCAGTGTGGCAGACCTGGACACATTTCTACACGACCCCATCTCCAGCTGCTCCCCAGGGCGCCCCAAAATTCTGGGCAGGCATGCAAACCCCTCATTTCAACCTAGGAACCAACCTGGGGGTTGGTTCCCCATTTCAGGGTGCAAGAATCCCTAGACCATGCAATTTAACACTCCGTAAAACACATTGAAAAATGTGATGAGCAATTTTTCTAAAGTGGACATTTGGCAACTAAGCTTGGTTTCTCAAAAGCAGTAATTATGTAGGGACTGCATTATCACGACTGAAATCACTAAATTTGGCTGTTTGCCCTCCTGATTCAAAATTTTGTTGTTGACAAATCAGATTCAGATCTTAACTCATAAATTTAACAAGGATCCATTATGTCCAACCATGAGGTCTGAGAAATCTTCAGGATCTCAGAAAATAACATTGTTGAAGTAATACAGAAAATGCCTACTAAAATTTATTAACCTGTACATTTGATAAAAGCAAGCAGTGTTCTTGAAGTTATTATTTGACTACCTGTTTGCATTTGAGTACTGCAGTTTTCTTCAAGATATGTTTACTGAAACTTTTATGCCTTCAAGGAAAGCGCTTAATCTCTGTGATACCTTCTGTGATAATGTATGATAATAATAAAATTTTTTTGTAAGGATTCTGTAATTTTTTCCTCACGCACATCCCAGCATGTGTAACCCCAGCTGTATGCATTGCCAGATCAATGGCAGCACCAAAATAAGAGATTAAATCACAGTTCCATTCCCTGCCTTTGGACTTATATTTTAATTTCACTTTCTAAACTTACAATGAAATCTTCATTGAACGAAACACTGGTACACAAGACATTATTTCTGAAATGTATTCTTAAGAAACAAGCAACAATAACGAAACCTCACTAAAATATAATTTGGAGGGAAAAAAACACCGAAAAGGAACATTATTCATTATCATAGGTTGCCTTATTACAGTCACAATAGGGTACATGCACAAACCACTACCAATATAACAAAGTTATTTGCAAGAAAGTACTTGATGCAGTGATAAGTAATGTAAATGAGCCTTAAAAGTGGCATTAATATTGCTGTTTCTATTCACTGTTAGCTGCCAGTGTCTCTCTCACAACACAACGAGACATTACTCTTGTTTGCAATCCTAATTAAGCTAGATTACCAAGGAAAATACTTTTTCCAGAGTTTCAAAGGGGAAGGGAATAGCACTTCTCCAGAAATAATATTTGTCTGCAAAACAGTTTATGTTTTTCAATTGTCACATTATCATTCAATGAGTAAATACAGTGTTTTCAGTAATCAGGACAAGGAATTACGCAGTACAGTTCAAACAAACGTTTTTATTTATTTATTTATTTTCCCCTTTATTTTCCTGATCTTATGAGATCATAACAGGCACTTCTGATCTAAGATTGACCTAGTAGCTAGAGAAATAATAAAACACTACAGCATTGGTGGAATAGTGAAAATCACTAATGCTATTCATAGTTTTGATTTATATGCCATTATTTTCTTAACAAAACAGAATCAGGCTGAAATGCATTCCACGTAGCAAACTGCTATGCTTGGATTTCAAACTTCTTTCTCTCTATGTGGCTTAGAGTACTTTTCTGGGATTTCTGATGTGGAATATTCTACAGTTTTATTTAATGAGTGGTGCTTTTCTGTTTGTTTCAGTACTGCTTATATATTTCTGGCAAAACTTTTTTTTTTGAAAACTAACTGCTCTATTTAAGTTTCTTCAAGGCAAACACAAATATAAAATTGTCCATTAATACTGTAATACTTTATAAATAACTTTTGAACTTATTCTGATTAGAAAGATATGTTTAAATGTAATGCTTCTTGACTTGAAACAAGTCAAATAATTCATTTTTGAATTAAAAAAAGCTAGTAACAAGTTTCATTAGTATTGTGCTATATAAGAAGTGGGCTTATTATACAAGCTAAGTGGTCTAGAGTTTAGCAACAAATGTTCTACAAAGCAAACTGGAAGTCATTACTATCATAACTGAAAGCTTGTTGTTTATAATTTTTCTGGAAATCAGTACTTTTTTTTTTCCCAAATGAACAGAGTAGCTTAGAAGTTAGAAATGATCTCATAGAAAACAGAAAAAGTGGAGGGGAAAAAAAAGGTAGTTTTTAAATAGTAGACATGATATTAAACATGGGCATACATTTAACCTGCTGGCATTGCAAGGGATCAGGATTATAATACTGAAAAAAAAAGAAAGAAAGAAACCAAAACATTACTTACCTATGTATACAGTTTTTAGATTCGAGATATGCCATACCAGAAGCAGCATCTAATGAAAATTTCACTAACTGTTTAGTTTTTAGATCATCTTTTTTCTTTCTTAGAAAGGACAGGAAATCTCCTCCTAGAGAAACAGACAGATGGACAATGAGACATGACAGATACAATACTCACATTTATCTCTCATTAAGGACACAAGCCTGAAGAAATGTGTCAAGCCATCAGCTGTTCTCCTCACCCCATCAGTCAGAGGTTTGCCAAAGAGAAAGAGAAGAATGCCCTCTCACCAGGATGCATTTTATGGAGGCTCACTGAAATATTAGGTGTCTAAGAGTGAAAATTGCACAAAACATAAATACAGTTAAATAAATCTGTGATTTTATTACATCAAAAGTCTTCATAATAAACATTAAATGTACATTTATAATGAAAACCAATGACCAAAACAATTAATTTTAACACTTTCTGATGCACACAGTTCTTTAATCACAAAGTGGTTGCAGCAAAGGTCTATTAAAACTGTGAACAAAGTGATTAATTTCTATTTGTTGATTCAGGTACATTGAAGTAATTGATTTCTAAATGACCACTGCAGTGACATTTCTTAAATCCAGGCCTGAAGTCTTTTGAAAGATTACAAAGTGTTTCAATTCCCAACCAGAGTTAACTAGCTATTTGACGCTACAATTAAGGCAGTTAGTTATTTTGTGACCTGTATAAATCTTTGTAAGCAAGTAATTGTCACTTCATAGTTTTCAGTCTTGGAAGAACTAGAGTGCTACCTTTTGTCTTAGGAAAAGAAGGAAGCATCATGAAGGATTCACAAAAGCCAATTTCTGTTTGAAAAAAAAGTTTCAGAAAAACTCATTTTGGAAAAAGATAAACAGAGGTTTATATAAACTATGCAATATGTTCTGATTGATATTATTTCAATAAAAGCCATTTCTAAAAAAAAATGTAATTGCAGTAGGAAATATTAAAAGATCATTGTATAGCTTTTCAAGTAGCTAATTTATAGATATTTATAGATATTGCTACAGTCCTTGTTAATTTATAGACAGTCATCGACTCAGTCTTTCTTTTTTCCACTCTGCGCTGAGTTGACTGTAGCTTTATTTTCTCACATGAATACATTGTGACACAATTTCACTACTATTTTTCTTAGCAAGGTAAAAAGACATTACATATTAAAATTTTTAGCTAAGACTTTCTTAGGAAAGCAAAACGCCTAAAAAAGCCTCCTATTACAACAACCCCCAACGTCTGAAGCCCTTCAACTATAAATGCAAAAGGGATTAGCATCTTAATTGCCAAATGCTGCACTCTTCTTATTTTACCTAGGATGTTTTTTGTTTTTTTTTTTTTTCTTTTTTAGAACCAAGGATTTGGAGATGAAGGCTTAATAGGTTGTTCCTTCAGAAAAAATCAGAGAAAATAAGCACCTGATTAACTTCTAGATAAAAACAGTTTCCATTTTGCTTGTTTCCTTTTTTGCAAGCACAGAAACACTACAGAAAGATTGGAACCCACTATATTTCCTTACTACACAGACTTCCAATTAACTTGTTCAAGCAGATGGGACTAGAACAGATGAATAAGCTTATCTAACACAGGCTTTCTTTAGTGACAAATTTCTGGCAATTCTTAACATAACAGCTAAATGCAGTCTATTTAAAGTGCATACAGTCAATTTTCAGCTCTCAGGAGGAACAAAGCATTGCTTTTAAACCGCATAAACCCAAACTGGAGAGTCTGACGTATTTAAAATCAGGCTGCCAGCACAAGGCAGGAACTCTGGAAGCGCGAGGGCAGCCAGGGCGAGCGGTCGTTTCCCTGGCAGAGCCGCAAGCAGGGTGGCACTGCGGCGGGCTGGGACCTTGGCTCCGGGCACACGCAGCAGGCTGCGTAACCCACCCACAGGAAACCTGGTGCCAGGAGGCCCATGACGCTGGTGCCAAGGTGGAACAAGTCCACTCACAAAGAGATGCAGTCACCAGCCAACAGCTATCCCATCATGTAAGCAAATCCAAAACTGACTTACAGGTAAAGGAATTGTTAGTTATCTCCTTTGAGGTGAAAAAAGCAGTAATGGTAACAGAGAAAACCTAGTAGTAACTAGACATTAGAACAGCAACCTCAGAAAAAAAAACAGTAAGCCAAGTAAAATATGAATATAATGCAATTGTTAATTTTAAGTCTTTGTGATTTACAAATCACAATTTCTATTATATCATATCAAAGAATCACTAAAATAGGATTTTGCTATAAATTGATGATCCTCTTCAGATTATATGAGCCTTCATGACCTACAAATATACCAATTCCCCATAAACCACTTCCGAATCTAACAATTCCTGTCATGTCAGTGAGCTTAAGAAAAAAGCTATTTTGTTGCATAACTGCATAATTTTGGGAAGTGTCACTCACACCTCCAGATGAGAATGTTGTTTTTGATATTTCAACAATAGTGCCTTGTAAGTTTTAATATAAAAATGTCAGTGTTAATGGTTTTATAGATTCTTGTAAATGAGAATAAAAATTGGTGACTTTAAGTTGAAAATTTTAAATTATCTTATATATTTCTTTTTAATATGCTCAGGCAATCAGATTAGGATCCTAATTATTATCAGTTCATTTTTAAATAGGATGAAAAATTCAGTTTCAAATATCAGAAAGTGTCAAGCTGCTTATAAGCCTGTAACTTCCCAATACAAACATAACTTCAGGAGGTAATTTAGACTTGCTAATCTGTCTTCAGATTTTGGCATGCACTAAAAGCCTAAAGCTATATCCAGAGTATTTTATCATATATCACTAAACATAATAAAATTACCCTAATCTGTCTCAGAGTCATGATATGGAAAAAAGTCTCACAAACCACGTTTTTGCACATAACTCTATCTTCTGGTATCTGTCATTGAGTAAAGGTCACAGAAATGTATTTTAAATACTGTCTTGAATCTTGATATGAGAGCATTGTTAGTTGCATGCAAAAGTAAAAGAAAGATTAAGAAACAAAGTGATTTTAAAAAATATTCTGTACAAGGCATATTATGCCATTTCAGGTTAAATTTGATCGTCCTCATTATGACACAAATGTGGGCTCAGCTATCTGTCCTTTAACTAACAGAATTACACTGCTAGTAAATTTTGACTATTAAAATCTACTGTAGCCAAAATTCAAGCTATCAAGAAACCATCCACATGAATAGCATCAAAGCTGAGCTAAGAGGATTTCACTCTAAACCCCTCAGTATGCAACTCCAGCTATGTGATATCTTTATGTGCTTCTTAAAACTAGTTTTAATATAAAAGGGAGTAATTTGCTATTTGTAGCACATAGTGTCAGAACTTAATCTCCAATATAAAAGCTGTTGATAAAAATGAAATGAGCAGAGCAATTAGACAGACTATGAAACAACCACAAGAAAACTGTAAGACTTCATCACGAAAAGAAATATTTTTGCTCATGTATGGTATTTCCAAGGTATCCTACCTCTGTCAGTTATTCCGACTAATGGTACACAACACCATCAGAAAATGAGTTCTGTCCTAACAACTCTAAGTGCTATAGGAATAATAGACCATAATTACATCACTACAAAGAATAAACCAACTATCACTTTCAGATTTACAAAAGGACTGGAATGTTGCCTAATACAACAGAATAATTTTATTAAGTAGAAGACAATGTACAGGACTGATGCAGGAAGCTTCATTCAGAGCAGCTTGTTGTAACTGGATGCATCCAAAACAGCCTTTCATGTATTTCTCCGTGAAAGTGAAATATTTCTTATTACATACAAAAATTTCGAGACGGTAAAACAATGGTAGCTATACTTTATACTACTAGCAATACTATATGTTATATTCATAGCAATGTAGCACTAGTGTGACAAACAAAAGAAACTACTGTTTTCCAGGAGAGGAACCATACCTATGACCTATGAGAAGCCAAAACACATATACCATATTTCATTGCATTTTTATAAGTTTACAAAGTATTTCATTATGCTAATATCTGATTGATGCCATGTATGATTTGATTATAAGAATGTACTTCAGTGCTCTCCTCTGCTGGTGCTTTACGATGGCATTCCACTGGTTATTCAATTGTTTGAGGCTCCGTGATTTATAAATGTTTGATAAACATTAACATGATAATTATTAATATTAATATGGCAATAATATTAAAATAAGTCATATATATAAATGCGAGGATTCAGTCTTTTGCCTGCCCAAATCCACATGATTTTTTTGTTGCCTAGTATTGCAATTCCATATCCCAACTGCATCCCAAATTGAACACATCTGAACAAAACTACTTAAAGCTATTGATTTTAAATATTAAAAATGCATCTGCAGTAATTCTGGTAAACACTTTTTTAAAAACAAATAAGCAGTTATTTCACAAACACTATTAAAAATTTAAGTATTTTGAATGCTGATTTTTCACTTTCCTCAAAACCAGTTTTCTTCTCACACAAAACAGAACTTAAATTTCCAAGTAATGGCACACGTGTATGTAACAATTATTTTGTTTTACGTAGGTGGTAATAGAAACTGTAAACAAACTGCAGCTTTTTCAACTACTAACATGGCCAAATTCTCTTCCTGCTATTATAGCACTAAGACAAACTGTTGCCATAGTATACTCAAAATGAGGAAAAAAATGACAAAGATCAGCAATCTTGCCTCAGATTTACAGTGGGTCAAGTAAGCCATATTCCAATGTCAATGATCAGGCCACAACCACCACTGATTCCCAAAGGTCTGTCCAAAACCCAGGGTGTCACCACCACTCAAGAGGACCCCATAAGTCATGGTGGGAACGCAGTAGCCAGCATCGTTACTCGTTCAGGTTGCACAAAATAATTCTGCTGAGACAATGGGGTGCTGCATCTTGCTACTGGCGCAGTGAGGACATAGGCGTATGAATGGAGAGATATAACTTACCTAAGAAGTTAACTAAAATGAAAATCACCTTCTTCCCCGTTCATAAAGCCTTCCACTGAGATTTGTTACACTAATTCCTACAAATTGGACTATGTTAAAAAAATAATCAGTATCCTTGAAAGAGATTTTGGGCAAGAGAGTAATAATGATCCATGTAAAACATCACACACATGTAGAATATTTCACCTAAAGAAAAACAACGTTGCTCTCTAAATACAGACATATTAAAAATAATAGATATTTTCACTTAGAAGTTGTTTTAGATAAAGCAAAAAGTAGTGAGATGAACGACTGTCTACAAACAAAGCAAACAACACTGCACACAGAAATGCCTGCAGCTGTCAAAACACTTGCTATTTTCTGTTTGGTTGCTTTCATTCAGCCTTAGAACACTGTCCATTTGTTTTGTCTATTTGTTGATGGATGAAATATAATTTATTTTTGTGCAGCCTTTTTGTCGAACACAGTACCAGCAAAGCCTAAAATACTTTAAAAAATCAAAATCAATCTCTAATCTCAATTACTACAACAAAAAGACTCTGTAGGAGAGGCTTGTATTTCTTCCATCAGAGAGAAGTTGAAAGGAATTTTTAATTGTAATCACCTATTGCCCAGTAGAGGAATCTGTTTCCCCTTTTTTAGTGTTCTCGCAGGTGCAAACCTTGCGGCAAACACATGGAAGATAGTCACGCATGAATGTATAATACTAAGGAAAGGGGAGGAAGAAGTGCTGGGAAGAAGAAAGAAGAGGAAGAAGG
Source organism: Crypturellus undulatus (assembly GCA_013389825.1). NCBI lineage: Eukaryota > Metazoa > Chordata > Aves > Tinamiformes > Tinamidae > Crypturellus > Crypturellus undulatus. The sequence continues at coordinate 279,295 of VWPW01012160.1, read as the reverse complement.
CTACAAGGGGGTTGGGGAGGAGAGGGTGAGGTGGGACCTAGTCATGGAGAGCTGCCTGATTCAGAATTGGGGGTGACAGGCTCAACAGGAGAGAAGAGGGCAGAGACAGAAATTTGGCAGGCTGCAGAGGGCAGAAACAAATTGAAAGGGAGTAAGAGCTGAAGTGAGTCGGGAAAGCTGGACCAAAGTCAACTGCAGACAGGAGATCATGAACAGGGTCAGAAGTACTCCCAGAAGAGACGGTTTTAGGAATTTAGGTTTTACGAGGTCTGTTACAGGCCCTGGAAGGATGACTCTGCTGTTTCTGAATGTGTCTGGGAGCTAGCCGAGCTGCATTCATGCAATGCTGCACCTGAGCTAATAAAACCTGTCACCTCTGAAACGCTTCTGCATCAACAGTATAGGCAATTTGCATCCCAAATGATTCAGTCCAAATCACAACAGGTTATGTTATCCAGCTGCAAAGATGGATATGATGACCTTGCTCAATTTCACCTTGAAAGCTAGTTAATACGTCTAGACACAAGCTCAACTGGAAGAGTTGAAACCTGTATTTGGTGATAAATTCAGCCAACCTTCCTGTGCTACCACATTACTAGTTGTTTTCATAGCCATTTATATGTACACGCACACCTCTACCTGTTTGCAGCTGCAGGTGTTCAGCAAATCTGTTCCAAAGTAGGTCATCACTGGCCTAAATAAAACTAGGAATACTAGGAACTCAGTATCCGCTTGAGTGGGAGCATAGGGGAGATTGTTCTTTGGAGAGCACGCATCTATCATCAAATAGAAAACTCTACAGCTGTATAGGAAATGCTAATTTTCTGGAATAAAGTTTATAATGCACTTAATATCTGGAAAATTCCAGAACTTCAAAAAACAAAACAAAACAAAAAACACATACTCAGACTAGATAATTGATAGAATACATTAAATACCTCAAAACTATCCAGAATTACACAGAGTAAGGATCTGGTAAGGAACCAAAGTCTAGTAGAGGTTGTTTC
>VWPW01012160.1:171416-278276 GCA_013389825.1 Crypturellus undulatus | reverse complement strand
TATATATATATATATATATATATAAAGTATATATATATATACATATATATATGCACATACTTATATGAAGGAAGGCTAGAGAAGCTAAATTAGGACTCAACAAATAAGCCACATTTTGCCAATTTTTAAGTAACCACTTTCTCAAAGCAACAATGTCTATTAGGATAGGGTGTGGCAGAAGAGCACTCCAGCTTCTTCTTTTCCTTCCCTTTCTACAGCTTTAAGACTAACAGTGTGCAATAACACACAAAAAGCCCATGTTGAGGTGGGTAGGGTAGAGGTGAATACAGTAATCAGGAAAATATAAGTAAAAATGCCCATTTTTTTCCAATTGATGTGGCCTCAGAGAGAAATTATGTGCTTCCTTAAAAAGTAGTATAAATCATGCCTTAAAAATTGTCCTCCCATTTGAAAACCATCCCTGACAGAGGCGTATTTACATGTATTTACATTCTTGCCCAGAAAAGTACTGAGTGCATTCACAGGGTGTCAAATATGCTTGAGGAACTATTTTAAGACTAATAGCCCACCTTTAACAGATTAGTTTTCAAATCAAGTCAAGCCTATTCTAACTTGAAACATTTGGCAAACTGCAACATATGGATTCCCCTGGGATTTCTTCCCTTCCCCCTTCCCTCCCAATCATTAGTAACACTCAATTCACTAACTTGTTATCTTTCTAGGACAAACTAGAAAGAACACATTACACAGATATAGAACATATTACAGTAGATTACTAAAGGTTACTGTATCAAATTGTATAACCACACAGAATTCATATTTTTTTAGATTAGAAAAATACCAGAAAAATCTCTCAGATACCATCTTTGGAACAAAGCTTATCAAACCAGCTTATCTGATCTTCCTTTATGGAATGGTAAGAAAAAAGACTATCACAGAAAAAAAGAAAGCTTACAGCAACCATATTTTTCTACAATACTAACAGATTCAATAACCTAGTTTGAACACGAGAATTTTTGAAAGGTATGAAAATTTTGGCCAGTATATACTAACTGGTGAGCTGCATTCTGCTTTACTGTAGCTGATCTGTATCATTTCCACTTCTTGAATGCAGAATTTAAAATTCACTGCATGATTCTGCTCTTACAGTAGGATTTATTTCATTTTACTGTAAAACACAATATGCCTTGTTTGGCATGAGGTTAGTTCTACTTTAGCACAGCATTTGAAATCTACTCATGGTCAGTGGAGACTTAGGGGAAGAAACTGGCAATCAAAACATTTTTTCCCCTCTCTGTTCAGTAGTCTCACTGGGATCGTCAGTCAGCACAAACCTCACACACTGCATTCTCTCAGGGCTTGCTGTAAGTTGAAGTGCAGGGTCATAAAGCCAAGTGCACTATTTGAATAACAGCCCGTATTGGAATTGTATGCATCCCACTTCATGTGAGCATGCTATACTATACGTGGTCAATGACCACAACAAATGAGTGCTGTGACTTCCTGGGCAGAGGAAACTCTGCAAAATCACATCAAGCTGCATCCCACAGCAAGTGCTCTCTGGCTCCAGGCACCCTGGTACATACCCAGGGGGTGAGATTCACTGATTCATCACCTGTATAATCCAGAAGCCAGCACTTCCACTTACCACATGAGTGGTAGAAGAAGAGTGTGGAAGATTTGCTGGCATGACCATACACACTGTTCAGGCCTATCCTTAATTAAAAGAATATTAACAGCTATGCCAAGAATTGAAGCTAGCAATATGAAAGCAGAAAAATGTGAGCAGTTAAGCACACAACAAAAACAGCCAAACTTCCTCTCCTCAAACTTTTTGCATTGTCACAGTCTTCAAACTGTTTTCAAACTGATAATTAAGGCTGCCAACAGCAAAGAGTTGGAACTACTGGGCAGAAAGACCCTCATTCAAATGTTGCAACACAAACAGTATTGCCCAATACAGTTTCCTTAGACAACTAAAATTTCACATTAAAAAAAAGCCTATATTACTGTAAAATTTAAGTTAGTTTACTTAAGTCAAATAGTCAGGAAACATATTCAAAAACACACCACAATTTTGATTTGGGGCTTTTAAAGGATGTTGGCTCTAATTCTTCCCAGGTAATATTCCAAAGTTATTTAGGTAAGGCATAATAAAATTAATTATTTGTAACAGTGCTTTAAAGGCTGTTGAGAATTTAGCCATTATACAATCACAAATCAACATTTTAAAACCATTTACACCTTGCTAAACTGCTTTTTCAGAGCAGTTATCTAGCATAATTCAATCCTGCAATATGATTTTTTTATAGATCTCAACATACAAACATATAAAAAGTTATTGTGATAAAGGATAAAGGACAAAGAACTTAATGGTTATCTTGGCAATTTTGGAGGTCGGGGGGGAGACGGGGAGAATAATTTGTTTCTGAAGTCCCTTTAGTATTACATTTTAGTTCTCATTTTTAAAGTCCTGAATATCTGTTTTATGTCACATTTATTCACTCTCAGTATTTAGTAAGGACAGTGTTACTGCTACGTATGTCTTAAGATCTGTTTGTGAGTGACAATCAGTATTTTAATTAAATATTTTTATCAATTAGAGAAATAGTTGCTAGAAAGCAGTCCAAATGATGTAATAAATAAGTAGTTTCCTAAAGAGGGAGCACATACCTCCCAAACTAATGTTCTTCAGGACACTAACCAAAGATTTCTTGTTAGGAGGTAACCATTACCACCTATGGAACTATTTATTTGTTGTATGTGTGTCAGAAGAAATAAGACACAGCTCGAATAATCTCTATTCAAGGAAAAAATTATTTGTCTTTCTAACTTGGAGAATGGTGCCAGCTGCTTTCCTAAAAAAACAGAATAACACATCTATTAAAATACTCCAATTGTTTTTTTTCTATATTTAAAAATATTGCTTGGTTTCATGTATTGCTGGATATGGATTGCTGTTTTTCTTTAATGTAAGATATTTATCTTGTGACTGCCAACAGACATATTTGATTAAACGATCATAAAATCTCTCTTGTTAAAATACTTGTTATGATCTCTAAGTCCTCAGAAGAAATTATTTTTTATCAGATTACGAGACTCTGTGGACTCGCTACAGTAATAATCTGCTGTAATCTGGTGCTTACTTTAAAAAAAAATAAGAACCTTTCCTATGTTTTTGATTTAGTGCATAAAATTTCATTTGCAGCACTTTCTGTAGGAAGACCCACAGAGCAAGGCAGAAAGGAGAGATGAGCCCTGTCTCTCACAGCCCTGCCAAGAGAGAAGTGATGGAATGCATTTTCCCACACACAGTAAAGGGAAATTTTAATACACACAGACACACACACAGGATTAAGATATTCCATTCATCATTTGATAGATGATGGGCAGGGAAAAAGATAACACAGCCTTTCTCTATTAATCTGCTGTGATTTGGCACTGGGTGCATATGCGAAGTTAGTTCAAAATTACCATCAGCAACCTTAAAAGAAACTGAAATGTAAGCAAATGATTTCCTTTCATTAACGTATATAATTCCTGATTTCCTTTTTCACTTTGGTTAAATAGCTGCAGCATGCTCTGCTACTTTACCTAGTTTTTTTGGTTACTCACTGCAATGCTGACTTGAATTTTCCTTACGAACATGCTCCTTTCCTTAGGAAACATGTTACTTACTATGTTCCGTAAACACAAAAATTAAAGGACCTGCCCATAAAAGATGATCATCTTTGACAATTGCTTTATTTCTCTAACTCATTAACAACATTTGGAACGTTTTTGTGTCTAACAAGGGGTGTACAGATGTTCAAGTACACACTTGCCACCTCTCTGTGCTGTTTTCAATTATGAAATTATCCAGATGCACAGTCCTCAATTCCACTTATGTTAGGACGAAAAAAAAAAACACCAGACCTTGATCTTCAGAGAGAATTAATGACTGAATCACCTACATGAAGTGCTAAGTTTTCAAAGCAGTTTTTAACACCTGAGCAAAGTAAAACTCTGAAATGAATCTGAATTGAAAAGCAGGTTTAGCCACTTCTGAAAAACTGCAACCCACATCAAAGCAATCTTAACAGACACAGTAAGCACCTTACAGTAGACAGGCATTTTGGAGAGGGAAAATCAAAGTAGAAAAATCACAAAAATGAAACAGGACAAATTCCACATTTTATGAAGTTGTTTCTGATCATTTTTTCAGATAAAAATTGCTATGTGGATTTATGAATCGAGCACTTTCACAGCTGCAGATTTACAGAACACAATTATAATCTAAAACATTCAATTTTATGTATTAAAAAGAACATTGCTTAAACACCTTCAAGCTTAAACATCTGTAAGACAAAACACAGACAAAAAACATGCTGAGAAAGTTGATAGGTGAGGGCAAGTTAGCAAGCCCACAAATATTTTTTTCTTCAAAGGGCAGCATTAAGGATCAGGTCAAAGCACTAGTAACTTATTTTAGATAATCTCATCCAACTTGTTGCTATGGAACAGAAAACTAGTAAAATCAGAGTTACTGCTTTTCTGAACTGAACTAACTTAGTGTTTTGTCTTTCTTTTCTACATCCACTTCTTCAGAGTTCACATCCTTATCTCTTTTGGCTGATTTGGTCAGGCTTGTGGTGTGTTGGCCAAGTTTTTACTTTCAAAAGAGCATAAAAAAGTGATGGTTTGAACTCAGTACAAAGCTATTGAGGGCATGCAAGCATGGCAGCTAGCCAGAGGACCTGCAATCCAACAAAATAGGATTAGTATTAACAAGATTCTTGCAAATGCAAAGCCAGCCGAGAGAAGAATTTTTGGATGGCTTTGGCATGGGAATCGGTGAAAGACTTTCCATAATTCCTTCTATAATTGTATTAGTAGTTTGTTCCTACAGCTTTTCCCTGCCTCTGAAAGCCCTGAATCAGAATGATAAAAGTGTTAGAAGATGAGGATTTATACTTATCAGTAGAAAGGTCTGGAGAAGTTGATTACCAAGTATGCCTATCTCAGGACAATGCTTTTAAGTCTCCATTTTAATAAAGTTGATCACATGAGCAAATATGATAAGCTAATGTAATCTAATTCAATAAAGGCAAGTCAAAGATTTAATCAGTGAACTTGTACTAAAGCCAGTACTCAAGAATTATAAAAAGTATTTACAAAGCCTTCATGAGAGAAATGGTTTGCAATACAACTTGTAGTATAATTCAGAAGACAAAACAAGTGATATATAAAACAAATATGCTTCTGCATATCAAGCACCAAAACTAAAAGCTATCAAGCACTATCAAGCACTATGAAACTATAAGCTACCAAAACTAGATGTTTCCAACTGCTGATAGAATCAACAGAGCAACAAAACTGCCCCAAAGCTGATAACATTCCAACAATCTGAAACCTCGCAACTTTTGGGATATAATATGAATACGATATTTCAAAAACAAATCAAAAATAACTTATAAACTGTTTTGCTGAAGAATACATTCTCATAAAGACAAAACTATGTATTAGAAACAGAAACCTATCAATTACTATTTATATCATAGAATCACAGAATGCTTAAGGTTGGAAGGGACCTCTAGAGATCATCTAGGCCAACACCTCTGCGCATGCAAGGCCACCTAGAGCATGTGGCACTAGGTGAGCAAGGGTAATCCAAATTTGAATCATTAAAACTGAAACACTCTTCCAGTATGAGGCTTCCTTAAATACAAGCATGACAGCATTCACAATAGCATTCACAATATAATCCAATTTTTAAATAAAGTATTATGTACTATCTTTTCAGAAAAGAAATGAAGACATAGCAGAGATACCTTGGAGCAAATTTTGTTGTTTTGAATAGCTACAGAAAAACTTAGAACAGATTTGAATGGATCACTCCATTCCTAAAGTGGTAGAAATACAGATCTACAAAGGTTTGCAATACGGGTGAATCTCAAAATTCAGATCAATCATTAGAATGGAAATAAAAGCAATGAGGAAACAATAACTTTACATGACAAAAACACTACATACTAAAATATGCTGTGAAAAAAGAAAAAAAAATTACCTGGAACAAGTTCCATAACAATATAAATAGGTTGTCGTTGCGTGCAAACTCCTATAAGTTTTACAATATTAGGATGATCATATTGTTTGAGTATTCTGCAAAACATACATTTGATTATATTAATAAATGTCACCATACAAACCAATTAAGTGTCATATTAAAATATCTTAAACCTTTAATGTTGTTTTAATTGAACAATAGCATTAATGCTATTGTTAAAACACACAGATGACTCATCATTCTTTTGAAATTGAGGGCATATCAACTCATTTATAAATCAAGATTGAGCACGACATTATTTTGACTGTAATCCTACCACTTGCTTACCTAAAAACAAAATGAAAAAAACAAAACAATACCACTGTTTGACAGTGGTATTAATGACAGGCTTGGCATTTCCCAAGAATCATTGCATATAAACAGCTGTTCAGTGGTACACCAGTAGCAAAACTATGTCAAAAAAAAAAAAAAAAAAAAGTGCTGTTCAAATCGTACTCATTCCAATTTTAATCTACATAATTAATACGATAGGTTTTAAAACAAATAAAGAGCAATTTTAACTTGGGGAGTACCAAACAAAATATTTGTATGCTCTTGCACAATGCTTTAATAAGAATACTTGCAGCCTAAAACAGCATGCTCTGACTTATGAGTGAAATGAAGGGCTAGGAAGAATTCTAGAGAGACTTTATAATTTTTTTTTTATTTACTAACTTAAGTTTGCAGTAGCCTAGTTGGTACATACATAGTTAGTGAGAAATAATGCATTTTATTAGAAATATATCTGCAGTAGCCAACTTTAGTTGCAGTAGCCCTTTCAAAATATACCAAGCTATAATGGCTGCTATCAGTTCTTTATATAATTTCTTACACTCCTCCATATTGATCATACTCTTTTTTGGTAAAAATGAAAACACTGCATGTTCCATTAGAAGAAAAGACTACGATAATTTAAATAACTCATACTGTATATATGTAAAATAATGTATTTATTTGCATACACATACGATCAGCCCATATTCAAAATATATAGCATAACACAGCATGACTGACATTGGAAAAACACACTATGCAATCATATGCTGTTTGAAAAAGCAAAGAATTGCTCTTCTAAAGCAAATTCTTCCAAAGAGAAAATTAGCCCTGTGATGTATACTATAAGCTGGCCAGATCTGAAGATGTGTTAGTCACGCATGTGAGAAGTTAGGTTTTATGACTCATGCAATCACCTTTAAACCAACCATGTTTCCTTATCCCAAGCCTTCTAAAAGTTCTAAAAAGAAGCAATCATAGTAAGAGAAATAAGTTTTCACAGGCATGGCCTGCATTGCTGTAGAGGTGATTTAGACAGGTGCAGATGCTGTTAGCTTCACAAGTTAAAAAATGTCTGTTTTTAGCTACTGGGGAAATATCTCTAGTATGTACTGAGCCAAAGAGAAGAAGGGAAAAGGAAAGTTTGACTGTTGCTTCTTCATAATTTTGTAAGGGTCAGAGAGAGCCTTTTTTTAGAGAACTTACCTGGCTTCTGACAGAAATTTTATTTTCAGTTCCTGAGGAAGATCTTCTTTACAAGTTTTTACAGCAACAGGAGTCTTATCCTTTAATGTTCCTTTATACACCTCACCAAAATTACCCTGAAATGAGGAGATAAAAACAAGAATTCTAATTAAACAAAGCTTTCACAAACATCCAGAAAAATACTGCAAATATCCGAACTTAGAAAGCATCTGAATTGGTACAGCATTTTGCAGTGCTTTTAGGAAGTCGGATTAAGTCTTCTTCCAATATCTTTGCCCCTAATACAATTCATCAATTGCATATCTGTCCTGTGAATATTACATATGAATTCTAATTTGACCTTATTGGGAAGAGGAAAAAGAACAAATTGTGTAATTACGTTTTTTTTGTAAAACACCTTAATAATTCTAAAGCCAATAGATACTGAAAGTAGTAATTTCTTATTGTTATTCACTCCCTCTCTCATATTCCAGCTGTCGTCTTTCAACTATGGCTCTCAGCTAATGTTTGTAAAATACAAAAACATAATCTATGAAACAAGGACAAAATATTTTAAAATCAATAAATATTCTTACGCATATAAAGAAGGAAAAAAGCAAACTATGAAAAATAATAATTCAGCTTTAATTCTGACTGTAAATTAAAAGAACTGAAAAAATGTCCTTTTTTCCCAAAAAAGGATTAAGCATCCCACATCATTTTTTTTATAAACTAAGCTGTTCAACACTGTTCTATAAAGACAAGTATTCAGACCTTCACCTTTGGACATGAATTTAGAATGCAATTCCTTCTCATAACCACATTTTTTTAGTTTGTTTTTCCGTGTAAGTTATATATTTTTTCAGTTTTCATACAATTTGACTGAAATAATTAGCAGATTACTACTAATTACACGTATTTGCTACGTAAGTAGGAACAGAGTGAAAATGAATTAAGACAAACAATGAGGAAGTATATTATGAGATTAAAAAAATACTGGGATATAAATAAAACTAAAAATTGATTTTTTTTTTTTTTAGTTATGTCAGGTGTATTTCCATGATTTTCCCTCCCACGTACAAGTGCTAGCAAAAAATCTTCTGGAAATGTCTTCTTTTCTTTCCTCAGTGATAAATTTTTCTTTATATCATGCACTTGAATGTTTTAGCACCAAAGGAAGGAAGATTGCAAAGGATGAAAATAAACCCCCATAGATGAAATATAATAATATTATTTTCAAAAGAAGAAATTCAGGTACCTAAGTGTAGGTCTCCAGTGGTATTTTGTATATCTTCAGATTACTGAGCAACAGAGCTAGCAATTATAACATATGATCTACAGAACTCATCCCCAGACGTTTCTAAAATAGCATTTCTAAAGGCTAGGATGCTACCTCTGCTAGCTAAAATAGCACTAGATGATCGTAAGCAAGCAGCTGAATGACTTCCTTCTTTCCTCTAAGTTTCTGTTTAGAAGTACTTAACAAAAAAGCAGAATCTACTTAAAACACTATGAAGTATTAAAAATGTTTTCTTGATAAAGAATACTTCATTGCCATTTTATATATGATTTTCAATATAACATTTATTTTATAAAACTTTCATTTTGCAGGGTATTAACAAACAGAGTTGAGAGTAAATGGACCATTCATTTCTAAGCTGAAAAAAAATCTTCCCCTTATTAAAGCCTGTATCATCTGCATCAATCATTCTATGATTTTGCTATTCATTTTTTGCAGGCCACTCAAGATTTTATCATCCTTCATACTTCTCATCTCCAGGATGAATGGCAGCAGTTTATTTAACATTTTCTCACATGGAAACTTTCCCACACCTTTGATCATCCAGTTATTTGTATTTTTTCTAGTTTGAATATAGTTTATTAGAGACAGATGCATAAAAGGATGAAGAAAGTTGTTATTCAATTCATTATTTTTAAATAACTCCTAACTAGATTTCCTTTCATAATTGCTTCTAAGCACCTACTTCTCTTTACTGAGGGTAAAAAATGTTCTGCATCAAAAAAAAAGAAAAATCATAAAATAATTTTAACTGCCTTTACTCATCAAAGCTAATTCATATTTCTTTTTTGTAAGACAAGCCTTTTGATGTCTGATTTTTTTTTTTTATGCGGGAATCATCTTTATTTTCCTCCTTTTGAGAAGTTTCTGTTGAGAATGTGAAACTGGCACTGCACCTGTAGAGCATTTTATGAGGATGTAATTCTGTCTATACACACTTTATAGTTCTTGTCAACTTACATAAACAAAGAGTTATTTATCCCAGGAAACAGATTTTTCAGACGGTATTTGGTCTTAAATGGTGTCTAAAAGAGAATTTGCCCTAACTTCATTGATAGGTGCAAAACTGCTTAAATTTCAGTGGAGTAACAAGGTAATAATTAACTGAATTAGAACTAATTAACTGAACTGAAGCAGAAATATTTTAAAGACTTAGTGCTACTGGGCAGAATTTGTGATATGAAGCTCATATTTCATATGAAGATATCAAAGAATTAATTTGATACATGTAACTTGTGTAGTATAACTACTGTGAAGACACCCTTCATTCAGTGAGTCGTACAGAAGCAACGAGCATTTGTTTTAACAAGTGTTGGTTAAATCATCCTATTATCATCCTTTATTAAATCATCCTTTATTTGAAACTTACTATTCTGCATCAATATTTTTTCCCTTTGTAAATTGCAGCAAAGAAAAAAGCCACCTAGTGCTTTACAGAAATCTAGTTAGCTTTCAGGTTAGGTTTTAGGCCTTCCACATAAGAAAAACATGCATGCTACAGTTAATACTTTCAGCAGTAGAACATACCAATTACCTGTAAATGTGATTTACATTTACTTAAAACACAATGCTATGGTTGCATTGAAGTAGAAGAACTAGTATTAAAACTGCATACCAGAGTAATTTAAAAGATAAGTAAAATGGAATATGTACAGACTTCATGACTAATATATACTTAATTAAATGTTAATCAGCTCTCTTGGTTACTTACTTTGCCCAGTAATTCCCCCAGTGTGACATCTTCATGATTTAGAACCCATTTCTTATCCTACAAAAGAAAAGAGGAATTTTCAGTCTGAGTCAGTGTCTACCCCATTTACTACACATTCCAGACAGTAGAAAAGGACCTAAAGGATCATCTTATTGAGCTCACTTAGTAAAGAGCATGCCATGAAGTTAAGGATACAACTGCCTGTAAAACAGATTTTAGAAATCTTGCTACACAGTATGATACCAATGTACACTATATGAACAATTTCTATCAGAAGACTAAGCCTGCAACATAAGAGCATGTATATGCAGAAGACAGTAGGTACTCTTCGTAGTATTTACTTTTCACAAAAGCTCCCAAAATCTCTTGCCAAATGACTTATATCAAAATCAGATACTTCCATTTTAGAACACACAATAATGTACTGCTAGATCCAAAAACCATTTCACTCCTTGGTGTATTGAAAAAGGAACCAATCTTTCTAAACATGAATTAGATATGTATTTGCATTTCATAAAATCTTTTGGAAACTACTGAAAAAGGTAACATAAGAAATGACAATTATAGTATTCAACAGTGCTGATGATCAACACTACAAATATTCTTCAAACTTCCTGCTATATGGAAATTTTAAATAAATACTTAGTTACAACGTTACTGATTTAATTTAAGTCTACACCATACGATGAAAAAACTATCATTTTTCACTTTTAATAATCTGTTAGCATCTGAACTGTTAACAACCTCGCACTGCTACTATCCATCGTGTTACTGGCATACTAATTATATTTGAAGCATTCGATATTACTAAAGACATAGGGGGAAAAAAAAGGAAAAAAAACAGAAACAAGTGTACTACCAATTCAACAAATCATTTAAATCACCTTAAACTCACAGAAAACCAAATCAAACATTTGGCTTTGTAGGATACCTGATACAACAATATTAGTTATGGAGGACTTGGCCCCACTGATATACAGAATGCATCAATTTCAGCACCTAAACAAAACCAAATTACAACACAGTATTAATATCTAAGACACACAGCCCAGATTAGAGCTGACACGAGAACCCTATGAGAAAAACGTACAGAGGTGAATACAGTGTTCCAGAACATATGTTGTGCTGTTGCAATGTGTACCAAGTCCTCTCCTAGTAATTTTACTATTTATTATTGTCTATTCCATAGGATAAGGTTTGGTTAATTAACAGAAATTAAAGAAAATTAATGAAAAGTTTAGAGAATTTATTAGAATCATTAGAATCATAACGACTTAAAGTTACCTGCTTCCTACACCCTTTTACCTTCAATTAAGCATTATGGTTATCTTCTGTTGACTGTTCATAAAGTCAGAGTGAATACTTTTACAAGTGAATCTGGTTTATAACCAAGTTTTTAAAGAAAGTCCTCATATTTTTATTCTGGGAGTTAGAATAAGACACATTATCTTTATGTGGTCATCTAAAATCAATACACCAGTTGTAGTTTAAAAGCACCTGCTACTAAACAGGTAGGAACTTTTACAAACATTGTGGGGTAGACTGAAATATATAATTTAAGAAACAACTTTCCAAAGGAAAATTTCCAAAGTATCCCTTATGGCCTGGATAATATTGTTATATTTGCTTTCAGGATCAAAACAATAGTGGGAGAATTTTTACTACCACTTTATTTACCAGATACAAAGATCTTAACATATTAAAACAATTTTTGCAACCGGAAAAATGGAAAAGGAAAGAGATTGTTACTGCATTTCATTCACAAACATTTTTAGCACATATTATGATATTTATCAAAGTGTTTTTTTCATGGTGTTCTTTATAAATGTCAGTTATATTTAAGACTTTGCTGCACAAAGTATGTTTCATATTGATTCATCCTCAGTTCTGTTAATGTATTTATTAAACTGTTCCACACAGATATTAAAGCTAACAGCTATTTGCTGTACTTCTAAGGTCATTCACAGTCTTTGTAACCCTGTAAATGATGCCTGCTTTCCAAAGTGAATCACAGCATGCAAGTGGTCTCTCACAGAAAATCACTACATCAAAAACAACATATTATGCATTTTATCATAGGTTAAAACTCACTATTGCTAATAGCTTTACAGCACAAAATGATCTTAAAAATGAAACAACAGCATACGCTACCCTATTATTCTCCCTCTCAAGCGAAAGGTACCAGGCTGAATGAAACTGAAAGACTTTTGTGGATGCAGCTCTGAAAAGCTACATTTACTATACCAAAATGCATGCACATATTTTAACCCTCTGATTTTTATTTTGCTGCACCATAAGGCCACTAACTCAGGAATGACCAATTATACCAGCTTCTCAAGCTTGCAGGATCCTGTTTAAGAAATTAACACACATATATGCTAGATACTGGTTAAGTAAAAGAGAGAACTTAATAATTGTTAGTATTGAGCACAAAAAATAAATTATACCATACTGTCACTTTGTGTTTCTCTGTTTAAGGGGAAAATAAACAGGAGCAGAAAGCTTACAGACTTGGTCTTCAATAACTCAGATTCTCAATGAACAGAATGTGCTTTGTATTTTTCTTTAGAAGCTCTTCCACATCCTGCTCCTGTCAAACCAGTCTTCAAAATCCATACTTCTCACTCTTTTAACTCTCTCATGTCCTCTCTGTCTTTCCACACAAAATTATAATATTTACCTTCCAAGTCTTTCTCTGTTCTGTGCTGGTAGAAAGCAGAAAGCATGAAAGAGAACAAATTTCATTTGAATTCCAAATCAGTTTTAGCTGTGGAGCTTTTAAAATCACTTTTGCTTTACTTGTCTCAGATAGCTAATAACATGTATATTGAATAAGAGGAACAAGTTGTGTCTTTCTCTGTTTCTAAGTGGAGCACTGACACATTTATGTTTGTTATGATTTATAAAGCTGCAGATAAAGGAGAGTAGGAAAAATGTGAAACAATTTACTGTGCTTAACTCTGAAATAGTTTATTTGAGAACTGGACTTGAATCGGTCACTGAAAACCATGAGATAAGAGAGAAAATTCTATACTCAAAAAAACTTTATTATCACCTATATCATTCTCCATCATGCATATGTAAGTTTGCTATTGGTAAGTGGGAGGCCTTTCCTCTATAAATCAGAAAAAGTCACTTTATTTCTTCAAAGAGCTGTAACATATATTAACAAACTTGCCACATCTCTCAAAAATGATTGCAAATTAAGATAATATTGTATTAATTATAAATTAATTTAAATATATAAATATTCATTTCACTTCCTTCTCTGTATTTTACTTTTTTTAATCAGAGTTGTTGTAACCCTTTGCAATAATGAAGTTCTACTGGGAAGACCAAAATTTAGATTGTAAAATTAGAAAGCAGTTATTCCTTACTAGGAAATATTAGAGGGGTTTAAGAAGTACGCATTTCAAAGGATCTCAAAAATAAGAATTCATAATTCAAGAAGAAAACATTGCCTCAAAACCCAACTAGAAAATAATGATCCCAGATTTAAATATTACTCCTGATTTGACAACTTCCAACATTCATTGAGAATTATTTTGTTGTTATTGCCTTTTAAATAGTAATTTAAGTTTATAAAAATACAAGTATTTGTAATAGAAACAGTGTGCAGATGTATTTTCAGCTACAGCAGGTAAGTAATATTTTACTCTCTATGCTGAAAATGCTTCCAAGAAAGTGTAGTGTATGAACCCTTTAGGTAAAAGAATCAGTAGAGATTACACTAGAAAAAGGTAAGACAGAATATCTATTATCCTTAAAGTTCTCGAGAAGACTGTTTTTAAAGTAAAAACACTACTACGGGCTATCAAAGAATTAGAACCACACACAAGAGGAAAAACTAGAATTCAGTAATTCAGTAATTTTTCCAAATTGCTTTTGTATGGCGTATGGCCTAACTTGAATCTGTCTGACCTGGCAATCATTCTTCCTGACAACTGAAACACACAGACTGACTTTTTTTTTCCCCTGAATGCCAAGGAAGCAGATGGGGGAAAGCAGTTCTGAAGGAGAAACATACACATCACAATCCATATTCTATTATTAGTGATAATAGAGACACTTCTAATAAAGTTCTAATAATTCTATCATTTCAAAAAGATCTTGAAAGAAAGCATGCAGAATTTCCCATGATAAAAAAAGTCTTTGTCCTAGAATAATGTTTATATAATTGTAAAATATAACAACAAATTATTAAAACAGAAGATATAAGGAAAGGAATTTCAGTCACTAGTATTCCCCAGGCAGATTTTAGTAGCGTACAAAATAATATGTGGATACAATGCTCCACTTCACAGATAACTCACAATCAGTAGTTCAGTCTACAAACCTATGGTATTACTTAGGCAGTTCTCCTGTTTTCCATAATGGAGACAAGAAGGTAGCCACTATTTACACCTCTTCACCTTAAGTTCAATGACTCCTAACATGCTCTACTAAGAAAACCTCTCCATTGCCACTGACTGAAATTCCCACTTTAACACAAACAAGGTAGCCTGCACCATGAAGAAAAAATTCATGAAATCTCAATGGAAATTCAACATTTAATACCTTTGTACGTCCTGAACGAAGGAAATCTGAGAGCTAAGCCTCATGCTCTTAAGATTTTTTCCCAAATGACACAACTCAAAATACAGACTGGAGCATTCAGTGCATGAGCTGATCTAATACAATAATATGTTATTTACTCCTGCACAAATAGTAAACTTCTGTGTTGTGCAGTGTGTGCAGAGACGGTTATTGTACTGTTTGCAGATATCTAAGCAGCTGACAGGAACACACTTGTAATTGCTGGTAGCAAAATAGTTAGTATGAACTTGCTTAACAACTTCATTCACTGCATTGAAAAAACTGTGCTGTATTGTGATAGCCTTCCACATTCAAGACTGGCAACAAGATATTCACCAAATGCCTAAATTAGCTTTATTTAGTTATTTTTCAAAGAAATGTATGGTCTTAAAAACTGCGTTTTCACCTAGGGTTATGTCCTAGTACACTAAAAATTTTAACAGAAAAATCTTTTTGTTGCACATCAACAACCATCAACCTTCCTGGAGAAGGTCTCATACGGAGCTTAAACTCAAGAATTTGCTATAGCCAAAATGCTAAGAATTTTCATGTACAACACACAGTTTCAACAGTTACGTCCACAAAAATAAAACCTTTTGCAAGAGAATAGAAATTTCACTTTTCAATTTAACTACATGATTTTATTCAAATACACTTTGTGTTGACCAATCACACATCTGACTAACCTACATCGGAACCATTTCAACATTATTTCAATTACATTTTAAAGACCATATTTCTTTCTGTAATTATCAGGTCAATATACGAGAAAAATGCCTTTGTCTCTACTTCTCTAAGATAGAGAAAACTGTTTTGTATGTAATTAGACTTTAATGCAGGGCATTATCTATCTTGTTACAGGTACAATCTGTCTATACCTAACATGTCGGGTCAAGCTATACTATCTGTCTGGCACCAGATATTACATAAAATTACTTCTGATAAAAAAACTAAATCCTAACAAAAGGCATGAAAACCATCATCACTGCCTTTAACCCATGAATTTTAAAATTCAAAAGAAAATGGTGAAGAATTCCTCCCCCAAAGGATGTAGCTGTGAATGAGACAAACAAGAGATATGTAGATTTTCAAGGAAAGCAATCCTTAAAGAGAAAACAAACCCCACCTTGAACTCTAGAAAATGTGTATCAAGTGCTACCTTAGCACGAATCCTGATCAAACACTTTTTGAAACACTTGATACCACCTTAAAAAAAAGCTGTAAGTGATTCTTACAGAGAGCTGTACAGAAGAAATATACTGCATGGCACACTTTGCTAAGAAAATGGCCACTCATTTCCTTCTTCCACATTTTTAGGTGAATTAAATCAGGATAGGAAAGAAGGGTAAAAGCTATTTTTACACCATTTCTAGGACTTCTTTCCTATGTTCAAGGTCTCAGGATAACAAAGACGACTGCTTCTATAAGCAATGCTTAACGCATCTTCTGGAGACCCTCTGAGTGAGTGCCTCTAGATGCCCTCTGAGTTTTTCCAAACTCGCTAAATGCCACTCGGTCAGCCTCCATCACACATATTCTTGTACAACACCACTCTGCCTATGTGACAGGATCCATCCATGGATGCACAGCCATTCTCTCTTCCCTGGGGAGGGCTTCCAAGGAAAGTCTCAATAGTTGCAATCCATTATCCACTTATATTTTGTAAAGAAAAATTTTTTAGGAAAAAAAATTAAAATGACTACTTAGAAATACTGATGGATTTTTTTTTACATTGAATGAAATAAATTCTGTAAAAGCAAAAAGTTCAGAATTAGAAAGTTAATGGATTTTCTTTATACTTCCTAACTCCCAAGATCCAACACTTTAGTGAATGACTTTTTGAACATATTGACAACATGACATTTCAAAGGCTTGTTTATGAAGAACACATCTGATGCATAAACCTTCAGAGGAATAATTAAATGAAATGGCACTATAAACTGCAAACAAATGAACTATCAAAAGATTTGTTTTCGCTATATTAGTACATTAATCACTACCAGTATTCTTCTTTTTATGAAAACATTTAAGTCATCTACAATAAATGACCTCAACAAGGGTAACCTACTCATTTGATTCAGTATCTTGGTTCAGCCAGATTTTTCACAATCAAAGGATTATTTACTAAGTTTTGATACTATAGCTCTTTTTGGCTTAGGGAAAATCATTATTAATAAGCATTTGTGAATTGTGCCAACTACTTAAAATCAGTTGCATAAGCTATCAGTATGCGAATACTGATTTAAATGGTACATTAATTACAGTTGCCTATAAGTGATTTGCTCTATGAACGGATATATTTAATTACTTTTGCGTATGTACACTCTATGTCTCAAAGAAATTCACCACATATGTTGAATAGCTAGCTGGCTGAACCAGCAGAATGCAGAGAAGGCAGCTGCTGCTCCAGGGGACACTCAAAACAATTCTGTTTCTAGTTGGAATATCTTCAAAATTGCTCTTTTAATACTCACTAGGCACCATCTGCATGAACCTCAAAAGCAGACAGCTAAAGAAAATGATGCAATCCTAATATCTCATGCTCCTTCAGATTGCACTTTTCATCATTCATTTAGTCTCTAACTTTTGTGTATTCATAATTGATTCTGACAGCAGGAAAATTTGACAGACCATCCATGAGAGATCAACAGAAGATACACAGTGTATAACAAGCAAAAGAACAGAAATTGTACCAGGACTTTTTTTACTTCTCTCTCCTACCTAATTTCCCTCCCGCTGAATTATTCTGTATCAGCTATTCTTCCCTCCTATATTCTCTTTCCCTCTGCTTCTGTGAAAACCTTAAAGACTAAACCCAGCATTTTTCAACAGGAAAATATCAAAATGCAATCCGCTTTCCCCTTAAAATAGCCTTCGCTTTTGCAAGGGTTATCACTGAGCTTCTAGATTAAAGGAAAAACAGAACAAACCAAAAGCAGCCTCACTAATATAAACTATTCCTCCTCTGGAGACCNTATTGGAAAAAAAAAAAAAAAAAAAACGTTTCGGTATTCCAGAACAGGTTTAGCACTGTAATCTCTACACAGAATAAGTGTATAAACCTTTGCACTGGCTAAACTTGTAATTTCCTCCTGAGATATGTGACTATTCACACACTGAGAAGATGGAAACCCAGTTCAGGGCTTATGGCAGTAGCAAAACACCTCGACCCTTGGTCCCTAAGTCCATCTGTGAATTCAACTCTCAGACTGTAGATAGTCTCTCTGTCCTATAGCACCACTTGAAATAAAGTAAACTCGAAAAAATTTTAAATAAAAATATTAAATTAAAAAAGGCTAGAACTTCACATGCATTAAAATTCTACTTAGTATCTTTGGTATGGAAATTTCATTCCTATACACTCCTCTGATCCCCACCAATGCAGTGAAAAACTATCAAAGAGAAAATGTCACCTACCTCAAATTCTAGCATTAGAAAAGAAACAAATTCCTTTTTCTAATTTGTAATATGTTAAATATTCATTTAAACACCTTGTTTCAAAAAAAGCATCTCTGGTTCAATTGATTATTTTAATTAATAAACTACAATATGAGCCGGACCACAAGGTGAACAGTAACAAGGACAATCTATGTTTTTACTGAAGGTATGTTGCTTCATTAATACTTTGTTCAAACCGCATTGAACTGAACATGTCAACAATCAGTATTTCTGCATAACAGAAGTGCTAATAAGACATCAGTTAAGCACACAAGAAATGGATGCATACCAGTCTCTATATTTTCAAGCTACTACACTGTGCAATGTGTTTTGGCCTTTATTTACTCAGAACTATTTGAGAATTTCTTTGACGTTAGCATAAGTTAAACAATACCTAGAAGCAAAACTGTGTCTTTTTATTTGTCTGATCACAAACTTCATGATTTCAACATGTGCTTGTTTCTGATTATAAAAAGAATGTAAAGAAGAAAGTATTTCTCTACTTGTTGAGTAGACAAGCACATGTCTACTGTTACTCCATAAACGAATTGCATATGCGAAAGGATACAAAAGAAAGACACAGAACTGACACAAAGATAAGAAATATATTTTTTATGTGGATATGTGCAGATAGACAACATAATGCGCATTGGTCTGAATCCTTAAAATTCTCCCTTCACAGAGTTGCTTCTGACACAAACAAAGAAAATTCAATACTTCACTTATCTAATTATAACCTAATCAAAATAAAAGAAAGGGCAAAAATTCTGGAGACCACTAATGTCACTACTATATCCCCCACAGAAGAAGTCTGTAGCCCTCTTCTGGCAATGCTATGATACACGTTTCCCTATCTAGTCCTTGTTCGGACCTCGCCACTCTTAATTTTGGATCACAAAAGGTGAAAGCACTTTACACAAATCTAATTCCAGCAAACAACATTTGGACGCCTCTGCTTGTGATTGGATAATACATCTTATTTCCAAAAGGGATTACTTCAGAAAACCAGAAACTTTATCACATTCTACCCTTTTTGCAACCACAACCCTCAGCTATTTTATTCTCAAGACAAATATGAAAGAAGCTGAAATTGAATTATATGAATACAGTATTCGATAGTCTACCACACTAATGTCTATTAGTGATAGTTTTGCTATCTTTTGGGAGACAACCCTCAAATAGATACAAGGGGCCATTTAGTCAAAACAGAATTCTGAGTTGTTCTTCAAGAACAGGAGGGAAATGGCAAGATCTAAGGGACAGCAAGCAACTGCCTCAACATGTACACTGCTGGAGAGGAAGTGAGAGATAAGCAAGACGCTGGTTAGTACATGGTGGTACAAGCAGGCAACGGTTTCTCTTGTTCCTTGGCCTGTGTACCATGGGCCTAGCTGCAGAATACACTACTGCATTTTGAAGCGCACATTCTCCCACATATTTTGCTTAATGGTATCAGCCTTTCTTGCTTCCATGTTACTGCTAAGGCAACCCAGGTGTCATCTCAGTGTGCCACATGGCAGGTGGCTCCCCAAGGGCTGGTCGCAGCAAGTGCCACTCTCCAGCGGTGGCAGGGCAGGGCCTTGCATCCTAGGTCCATCTCATTGTCCTGCAAGGGTACATAGCAGCCAGGGCCAGGCATAGGCCTGGCTGGGCACTGCTGCAGGACTGGACCAAGGCCAGAGCTCAAGGTTATGCCCATTGAGGGCATCTGAGTCAGCCACAGCTTTGAGATGGCTGGGCAGATGCATGGTGATCAGAGAGCAATCACTCAGGCCAGGAGTCAGCCCCTGCTGATTTGTATCTGGATCCAGCTGAACAGAAACAGAAGCACTGCTGAGAGTCTCATCCCCAGCACACCAACTGCACTGGTCCATCTGCCCTGGAAGCCAAACTATCACCACCAAGGAGTGCTCTCGAGTCCTGACACAAAGCTAGCTAATTACTAGTTACTATTAAAACCAGGGATCTGGATAAAGGGAGAGAATACTCCCAGCAAGTTTGCTGATGATACAAACCAGGGAGGAGTGGCTGGTACACTGCAGGGCTGTGCAGTCATTTGGAGAGGGCTCAAGAAGTGGGAGAGATGGGAAGAGAGGAACCTCATGAAGTTCAACCAGGGCATGTACCTGTACCTAGGGAAAAATAACGCCATGTATCAGTACATGTTAGGGGCTGTCCTGCCAAAGAGCAGTTCTGTGGAGAAGAACATGGTCACAAAGCTGACCATGAGTCAGCAATGTGCCCTTGAAAGCCAGAAGGCCAGTGGTATCTGGAGGTGCATCAGGAAGAGCAACACCATCAGGCCGAGTGAGGTTATCTCCCCCTCTCCTCAGCCCTGGTAAGGTTACCTCTGGAGCACTATGTCTAGTTCTCCAGTTGGGGGTCATCTATTGAAGAAAGAGATATACTGGAGCAAGTACAGCAAAGAGCTACCAAGATGATTAAAGGACAAGAGTAGCTTTCCTATGAGGAAAGGCTCAGAGAGTCAGGAGTCTTCAGCTTAGAAGAGAGAAGAGCGAAAGATGATTTTAATAACATGTATATATATCTGAAAGGAACATATCAGTAGATGGGCTCAGGCCCTTTTCAGAGGTGCCCAGCAACAGAGCAAATGGGCACTAACAGAAACACAGGAAGATCTGTCTGAACATAAGGGAAAACTTTACTGTGAAGATAACAGAGCACTGCATGAGGCTGTCCAGGAAGGGTATGGAGTCTCCCTTCCTTGGAGGTACCCAAAAGCCATTTGGACAGGGGGTCCTGAGAGTTGTGCTGTAGGTGTACTGGCCTGAGTACAGCACTTGAACCAAATGATCTCCTCCAGAGGTCACTTCTAACCTTAATCATTGTATACTGGTGCATGAGTCTTTGTGTTTGGAGATTTATTATTACATTCAGTCTTTGAAGATATTATTAGATCAACAGACAGACAGAAATTGAGAAATAGATTGACAACTTGGCAATACATACAGTGGAGGACTATGGTTAACCTTGATACAGTTATCCTTCCCAGGTGTCTGTTGACCAGGTAACAGTCTCTCTTGATATTACTTTGAAGGTTTACATAGCCAACATCCTTACAAGCCAAGTATATTTCCAGACTTTTTAAGGTTATCCAGGAAGCTTGCTTTGATAAGTATTTTCAGTGAGATGATTATTTCAAGAGTTAACTGCAACTTGGGGAATATCTATTTTTCATTAAAAAAAAATCTTTAACCATCAAAAAGAATACTCCAAAGGAACCAGAATGTTTTTTTTTTTTTAAGATTTGTAAAACAAAACATTCTGAATTCAAAAAAATCTCTGCACAGAGATCATGGTCAGGATCCTTGCCTTGAATGAGCAAAAATGAATCATACATTGTTCATTTCTTTGGTAGAAATGCAGATATTAGATTTGTATGTAGACCACTGAGTCTAAAATAAGAATGGCTTACAGTCTCTGCTAAAGATGCAGTCTCTCTTTTTTTTCCTATTCATTCTCTCTGAAAGACCAAAATTTAATCCCTTTTAACCTCAATTTCTTCCAAACATGTAAGGCAAAGTTGGAGGTGCAGCTTTCCTGCTGCCTATCTTCCTTCATTAGCAAAAAACATGAAGATGCCAGACATTACATTGCCAGGAAGAGGGTTTACAAGTTAATTCCAGTAAATTATAGCAGCTCTCAGTAAAATTGAAAACATAACCCAGAATGAATACTTAATGCTCAGATTCCCCTAGTATTATTTTTCTTTAATTTCAGTAACAATTTCAATCATAAAGAAGTCTAACATGGTACTTTTTTTCAAATTAACAGTCAGCAGTGAGGCAATGAAGTACTAAGCATTTTAAAAACAGACATTTGGGGAATTAAATATGAATTTATGAGCCTACAGTTAAGTGCCAAGTTTTTTACATCTTTTTTACATCTTCTCTTTTCTCAAGAAAAAAAGAGAAAGTGCCAAGTATATTCATTTTTCAGAGCACCATCAGACACAAACTTGGTTCTTATCTAAAGCAAGACGTGTAAAAGGTCTACTGAAAGGAGCAAATCCTGATCATGTTCTACTCTACTATACATAAATAAAATACTTCTATTTCATCATTGCTGCTATTAACTTGGCTCACATTTCTGTAAAATTATTTTGCCATTGTTCAGATCACATAAAAACCATACTGCAAAACATCCTCATACCAATGAGGACAGGATCCAATGAGGACAGGAAATTCTGCTTTTCACCTTATGAGTGGACTTAATCAAAACACAAAAGGCTGAAGACTTATAAAAATGGAGTAACTTGAGTGGACTTACAAAGAAATGAAGCATCAATTGCAATAAAAATTTCAAAAACCACAATGACTCAAACATATAAAAAATGCAGTAGAAGAAATGAAGAGACTCACCAACCTAAGAATCTATCCTAAATCGGTATACAGCATTTACCAAAAGCCTAAATCTCACCCTCTGCAATTACTGTTTCATTAACACTGCTTTAAAAAAAACCCCAAAAACATGAATTAGAGGTAAAAAGCTTACTGACAGCATCTCAGGTATAGTAAATGTTCACACACTGTACTCATTTGCTTCTTCATGCTGTAAGCTGGGTAAATGTGCTGAGAAAAACAATTTGAGAGTAGTATTTGCTTTCCTTTCTCCCCCTGAAATAGAAAATATGAACTGTACAAATTATTGCAGCTAAGAGTAATTTTTGCACAATGACAAGAAAGTCAACCTTTCATTTTCAGTATTAAAGACAATTAGAGTGAAATTCTTTTTTATGGCTAACAGAATCACCATGACAGATCATTTTTCATCAGGAGTGGGTATGCAAATATCATTTTTCAAAATTTGCTGAAGCAGAGGAAAAAAAGAAAGCTGAATAATGGTTGTGTACCTGTTGATAATGGTCTATCTTGGTAGAAATGAGAAATGATCTTGTTAGAGAAATTCTATTTTTGACACCATCTATGCCAGTACATCTAAAGTGCATATGAATTTCATGAATCATAAACTATGTATTTCAAGTCCTTCAGATTAAGTACAGAAATAAAGGTAGCTAGTGGAAAATATTTTTCATAACAAGTGTGTTTTATGAGACGGTTTTTAAAAAACCCCACTGACAACTTCTTTAAACCTCTTTCAGAATTCATGAGCTGTAAAAATTGTTGTAGAAGTCGTTCTGCATTATTATCAGCACTGAATTAAGCCAACTTATAATTCACTGATGAAACTTAATGTGAGACATAAAACAGAATAATAGCGCAGACAGTACATTTTCCAAGTAGGTAAGCCTATTTTGTCCAACTTGTCGATTGTAGAAAATCCTGTGAACTTCAACCTTCTTCCTATATCAAATTGTATGGTACATGACCATAAGTCCCTTAGGGGGATACAACTGATATTTCAAAAGCTACAATGCAGCATATAAACTGCAGAAGTGACCTCAGATTAACAGTACAGCTCTTCTGGGGCCATTCTTTCTCTAAGATCAATAGATGAAACAACTGCAAAAGTCAACATACAAAACCGATTTTCTTCACCATTTTGGAAAGGCATGCAGTATTTCAGTAAGAATAAACACCGTATCAAAAAACAGATATGGGATGCAAAATCCTTAAAAACAGGAAAAGTTGGAGATGAGAACCTCATATTTCAGAAACATCAAGGAAAGTTATAATATCTAACAAAGGTCCTCTGACCCCTCATTGTGTATTTTCTCACTCTTTTCTACTGGATATAGTAATTTCAGCTTCTGAATACTGAAGTATGCTGCATATTTTTGTTTTAAAGATTCAAATAAATAATATTATATATGCCATTCAAAAAGCTCCAGTATCTGTACATTCAAAGCAAAATAAAGCTTTGTGAATAGGCACAGACTTACATACAATCAGCTAGTATGATTGAAAGAGAGAAAAGTAAAAGTTCAATAACATTATTTAGGAGAGTAAAACAAACAAACAAAAAACCCAACAAATCAAAATCTCAACTTATTTAAACAGTCCAAAATATTTTCATACAAACACAATTGCTTCTACCTTTTGGCCACCCTTAGCCCACAAGCTATGCAGGGTACCTGAACAGGCATGCACAGTTTCGCTTGGGAGACCACAGATTTATATTAAAGTGACCAAGAGATGCTCTTTGAAGTACATGAGATACTCGGTGGTCACATTTGGACTCAACTTGACTTAACTTCAAATTATTGTTCTGTTTCCTCTCAGATTGTTTCTTTTCCCTGAGACAAAACACTTAACGTGCTGTTTTTGCAACATCCGCATGATAAACTATACTCCCTGCAAATATGTTCCCTAATATAACCAACAGTCCTTCCAAAAAAAATTCAAAAATAGCGGTATTTAGCAGGCAATAACTGCCAACGAGGGATAATTTCACATCACAATTTGTGGCAATTTTTTGAACTCAAAAGGGTGAGATCAAGCATCCTACCTCTTCTCAGCCACACATGCCCATCTTGCATTGGCTTTCATAATCTTCAGACCAAATGTTAAGATCGCTATAATGGAAAAGAATTAACCTGGCAAAACTCCAAATAAACAGTTGAACTAGCTTAATACGTGACTGAAAAGGACCAGTAGAAGGTAGGCTAGAAAGAAAAAGGGAACAAGAACTCCCCCAGATACTTCATGAGCAGCAAGCTGCTCATTTAACTCAGCTGCTACATGAAGCTTCAACCTAAACTCATATTCTCTTTTGGTGTATCAGTAAACTGCCAGCACTCCAAGCTAGACAGATGACAGCTTTAAATCATAAGACATGCAACATTACAGAAATACCAACAGTTCAAATGAAGCTTTGCATTAATTTCCTGCATCAGATAAACCCTTCTGCATTGTTCTTTAACAAGATATTGCAGGCTTCTAACATACCATTAACTTTTATTCAAGATAACAAAAGGGCTGGGAAACTCTGATAGAAGAAAAAAAACAGCTAATAAAGGACACAAAGAGAAGTGATACAGACCCACCAAGTGGCACTGTTAAATATTAACATTTTCTATTATTATACACTCAGACATGTTCTTCTGAATGCTCTGTTCAGCAAATATGTATAACTGAATTTAGCTTGACAAAATTTTCCCATATGGTCTATGGCAATCTATTGTTTCTACAATTTATGGTATCTTTTGTATCTTTTTCTAAAACACAAATGTCAATTAACTATTTATGCTGATCCACTTCAGTGTTCCTCAAATACTTTTCAATAAAAGGCCTTATAGTTAAAGAGTATGAATAATAAATGTTTGCTTAACACATGAACACAGTGAGATAAGGGTGAAACATCTCTATTGGCCATTTATCCTACCAACCTTACTTGGTTACTTTAGAGGTAAAGTAAGTGACATATTACCCTGATGGTTGCTCCATAAAACATTCAAGCTTAAAAGTAATCACCTCTTTTCACTTTGTTCTTTTGTGGAAATGAAATCTGCAGATTTCTTCAGACAATTTTCTCCAGCCCAGGAGAGCCCTGAGCCTTGGATGGCTGTAAACTCCTGTGGTCAAGGAAATTGTGCATATCCAATTCCCATAATTATACGCTTCACTAGACATACATTTTAGTCAGCTTCTGGATGGAGGATACAGAGCTAGACTAACCTCTGTGTTTACTAATAACAGCCAAATCAAGACTGTTATTTTCTTCTCCTTTTAACTTGGCTATTCTGTCCCTTGTCAAACAAATGTTACTATGCTCAGTATACTAAAGCTTTCCTTACTCCAAATATCTCCAAGATGCATGAACAATTTTCTTGTTTTAAAGAAAGCCAAATACTTTTCATTTTGAGGAAACAATTGCTGAATGCTAATCAAAACTAGACACTTCCAGACATCATAATAGAATATTTATCACATGACTCCCACTAATTTCACTAAGAATTACGCATAACTTCATTTTTTCCTTCCTGTGTACACACATATTTTCTGTCTAAAGAAAAAAATAAATCAAAAGCAGGAAATATTCAACTACATAGTATCTGGTATTATAAAGAAAAAAAAAACTTTCTTTTTATGAGGCTTCTCTAACTTTGCTCTACCTATTTAAGTAAACGGTAAAGTAGGACCCCAATTCCAATGACCTTCTATCAAAAACAACCTGCCTTATGCTGAAGCGTAATACCTGCACTTCACAGGTTAACAAGTAACTCATATTCTAGAGTTTAACTTTAACTATTTTACTGCAAAGTCAACATTTCAACTTATATGACACACTTGGTTTTTCATAATAAAAAAATAAAGGTACAACACAAACATAGAGATAATTAATCTACTTTTAAAGTCCTCTTGGAAAGTAAAGCCTCAATTTAAATGGACTATTGAAATGAATACATTATTACTGCTGTGACAAGTCAATATAGAATTAATTCTTTTCATTGTGAAGTCATCCAAGGACATTCCGTGTCCTAATTGTGGAATGGGTAATAACAGAAATCACTCCTGCACTTTGACAGACAATTTCAACTTGACTTATTTGCATATTTAATACCTACATCTATATGACCTATGATTAACATCAGACTGCCCATTATGGATTTAAGAAATGTTCATAAATGATGCTTACAGAGAAAACACCCCTTCTTCAAAGGCAATTTGTACATTCCTTTATATATTTTGCTTACCATAATACTCATTTTATTAGCAAGCATTAGAAGTGTTCATTCTTGGCATCCTGTATATTAAATCTTACTGAGTAGTAAGATTCTTAACCATTCTTAAAAAAGAGTCTATTGCTCTGCTATACACAGACAGCACATATCAAAAATCACACAACACACTGAAAACTAAATATTTCTGAGATTCTTCTGCCACATATGTGACTATGGAAGACAGCTTATATCCAGAGAAGTTAAAGCAAGACAAAAGGAGTAGTATACCCTGGTCAATGACCCCATAAAAAGTGCAAGTATGCACCTACAGAAAAAAAACAGTTGTACAATTCTCTCCTACCCAGAAAGAGTTTGCTGTGGTGCCATCAAACTTCCATGCAATTTTCTTTGAAAGGATTTAGTAGGGAATCCCCGGAAGCACATGCAACCCTCCTACAGCAGGAACACTTCATGACAACACGTTTTGGCTCCGAAGCATTTCAGGATCTGTGTCAGGATTATCTTCCTGAGAGGAAACATACTACTCACATTCTGTTATTGATATGGACACTGGATTTGCTGGAGAAATTTGCATTCATCATTTTTATCCTGCAAGCCATGTAACTTCAGCTACCTAGAGCTTCACTACATACCACTAGAAATCTCACATGCTTCTGTGGAGATACACTGGTGTAAAATTCTGTATTCCATAAAATTCTGGAATACCAAAGGAGTAATCATGTTAACAAACATGTGAGTTTCTGCAATCCCACATAAACTAATCTATAAACACATTTATAGAAGTAAAAGCATTTAACACCAAAATTCTCTGATTCTTAAGGATGTCACAGTAAGCAATAATTTAGTATACACACACATATACATATATATATATATACACATATATATATAAACAGATTTTAATAGCTTTCATGACAGAGAGAACTATTCAATACTGTCTTCTACCCAAGTAGAAATATAACAATGACAAATTGCTAATACATCTGGCACATTTTTAAATTAGACATATGGTAAAGTTATCTCAATTTAAATATTTGCTTGTTAATAAAACTTGTATCGAATCACATTCCAGAATATGACGAATAAAAACAACCCCCCCAAAAAAACCAACAGAGCAAGAGCAAGTCTGCTCTTAGCTGGATCTGGGCATCAGGCAGACAACAAGTTGACCCTGAGGCAGTAAAGTGCCCTTGTGGCCAGGAAGGCCAAGGGGATCCTGGCTGGCAATTGAAGGAGTGCAGACAACAGGTCGAGAGGAGGAATAGGTCTCTATTCAGACCTATTGAGGCTGCAGCTGGAGCACTGTGTCCAGTTCTGGGCTCCTCAGGACAAGAGGGATGTGGAATTACCGGAGATCAGCAGAAGGCTTCAAAAATGATTAGGGGACTGGAAGATGCATCCTATTAGAAGAAGCTGAAATAGGTGGGCCTGTTCAGCCTGGAGAAGGCTAAGGAGAGGAGACTGACAGATGATCTTACCAATGTGTATAAATATCTGGAGGGAGGGGATCAGAGAATGAGGTTTTCTGATATGACGTCTGGTTCTTTTCACTGGTGGCTGGCGATAAGAAGGCCATAAACTGGAACATAAGAAGTTCCATCTGAATTTGAGGAAAAACTTCTTGACTGTGAGTGTGCCAGAGCCCTGGAACAGGTTGCCCAGAAAGGCTGTAAAAGCTCCTTCTCTGGAGATCTTCAAAACCCGCCTGAACGCAATCGTGTGCAACATGCTCTAGGTGATCCTGTTTGTGCAGGGGCATTGGACTAGATCTCCAAAGGTCCCATTCAATCTTAATCATTCTGTGATTCTGTAATGTAGGGGAAAACAAATCAGAAAAATCTTACTTCATTTTTCACTACAGTCTTTGCTAACAATATTGCGTTAGATTATTTTTACCCTGGTATCTTCTAGTCACACCGGAAAACCAAAGCAAAAAGTCTATGTTGCCTATCTTCAGGCGTTCCATAGAAAAAATCTGTTCATATTAATGTCTTCATGATCAGAATGCAAAACATTTCCTGGCCATCCCTCTGAGACTCTAATAAAATGTTGCTTTCAAATGGTATGGAACAACTTCCCTTCTTTATCCCAAAACAATTATTTTGCACAATATGTTCTGAACAGACCATATGCTTGAAGTGCTTAAACATGAACTAAGACAACTTCTGTAGAGAAGGGGGGGAAAAAAGCTTGTAAAATTTGTACCTCTAAGGAATTCCACTGCAGTACCATTCCAGAAAAAAGTGATCACTAACCTCATGATTTGCTTTAAAATCTACAGTAGTTCTGAATTCTATGTCACTGATAGCCAAGAGAGGTCACTCCTCCTAGTTCTTCTTCATACCACCTTCACCTTCACATCACCAGTATATCTTTTTTGACATCTTACTCCACTGCAACTAGTGGAGCTCAGGTTTTTTAGGGATAATACCTATTAAAAGTTACTTCCCAGTAACTAGTGCAGTAGAACTGTAACTCTACGGAGATATCTAAAAGCACACACTGAAATTCTTAGTCTTAAGCTACATTGCACTTGTTGAACCACAGATGCTACATTTCAGATATTTTTCAGCCAGTCTATGGAAGTATTATTATTACTAAGTCACACAATCAAAAAACAAGAACAACATAATTAGAAGCCTATAAGAAGAAAGGAAGTTTGTAACTACAATTTCATTAAAAAAATAATTACGCCAAAATGCCAGAATCTGAAATCTTGGCAGGGAATAAGAACAAAACAAAATTAGGATACTATTTCCACAGTAAAGGATTTTCATTATTGTAATCATATCCTATCCTAATCAAAATTTATTACAGTGCTATATTAAAGGCTCTGATTACAGAGATTGTGATGAAGACATGGGTATTCCTTCAGTGTGGACACCCATATTTTACAGGTATTTCAGAAAGGTCTGGCTTACACTTACAAAACTACAGATCTTCAAAATGCAGGCAGGCCTTTGATCTTCACAGGAATGTAGAGAAGGTTATTCATAAGCTCTGGTAGAATCAAATGGCTGCTTGCTGAAACATGCTTTAATTGAAATAGTTTAACTGAAGTAGTCTCGCAGCTAGTTTTAGCCAAAAAAGCAAGCTTTTCCTCCAAAATTATCCATTTAATATATTTACTTTTAACCAGATACTTATTTTTCTAGTAAAAATTTCTATCTTCCATCTCTTGCTTCATAAACGTAAATTACTTTTTCCACTTTCATATTGTTTTTCAAAAAAAAGTGTCCAAACATATCTAGATTTTATTTGTTATTTTCTGCTTTGGTCAAGATGACTTCTTTTGTACAGTTTGCAGCCCAAAGTCACATGGCTCTGTCCTTGCTCATTTGAATGTCCAAATCTTGCCTAAATTTTTCTATCCTATTAATAAATACTGCTGATTTCCTTTGCATATATCTGTTGCATGACCACAGTGATGCTGAGTGGTAAATGAGTGGCAAAGGACAGCTACATTCAAATCATGTGTATGAATATGATCATTTCCTATCATGTAGGAAATATAAGTAATATAATTTCTCACTTCTTATCATGTATTTCATTTCCTTAAAGAAAATGAAAGATGCATTTTAACATTCAAAAGCATACACTTTGGACTTATCATGGCCACAAGAATTACAATTTGGGGTGAAAAATCAGTTTATAGTGACTATGACCAACCGGTCTTTCTCAGCATTTCTGTGAGGTTTTTCGCATAATTAGGTACCATACTATCTCAGATGCTCCAGACCTACCCTATGCAAAATTCTGAAAACAGTTTTTCACAGCACCTCCTTGAATTCCTCCAGTTCACCTTTGCTGGCCCAGCAAGACACAACTCTGATAAAGGTGTGCTGCCTGCACCATGAGATCATATGTTCTCTGCCACACTAGATTTCAGTTTGTTTTAAAAAAATAAAATGAAGCAAAACAAAATACCTGAAAAAATAAACTGCATTAAAAGGGGACAAAAAAACAGGAAAAACAAACATGGAAAGCTAACTCAAAGTTAGGCATATCTAACTATCTTCTGAAATAGAAAGTACAAGTTTCGTAATACTCCAACAGGCTGAGAAGTGGAGCAGATAAATTGCATATGCTTAAAATCTTCAAAAGCTGAATTGAAAGTTAAACTAGGATGAATCCTAAATACAAAATACAACTCAAAATAGTTCAGAGACTGAAAAAAAAATCAGGTCATATCAGAACTTTGACTGTGTTTTACTGAAATGAATCTATCTACTTTCATCTTCTCCCTTAAATTTCTATTTCTTCATAATTTTTTTTCACAGGTGTAACTCATTAATATATATCCTATCTTGCAGGTGATTGTCAAATCCACATGGAATTCTCATGTTATTTGCAGACTTTTATTCATCAATATTTAAATTACTACCAAACCACACAGATTTATTTTTTTAACACTTCTGCTCAGACTAATCAACATTCTTTACATTTCTGTATCCCCTTCCCTTGTGTAGAAAATGTTTGAAGTCATTTCATAGGATTCTTTTGTGAATCTTTTTTTTTCAAAAGATCTTATAAATGAAAGCTACTAGCAACAAATACATAGCTTCAGAAATTCATAACCTCAGAATTTTTATTTGCTGTAGAGGAAACAACAGCTATATTTGCATTAGCAACTAGTGAAGTAGTAGGATATCTGTGGAGTGAAGAGTTGGTACTGAAGAATTGATACGTTTATGGGGTAGGGCAATATCTGATGACTGAACTCCCACTAGCACTTGTCTTATTTCAGCTGAAAACAGCTGTATTTTGCATCCTTCGAGACCACTCAGTGATGGAAACATACTCTAATCTGTGATAGTCAGGAGATTCACCTCAAAAGCTTATTTCTGATCTGAATTAAACTGTTAACACAGATATATCCAAACAAAAATGTTTCTAATTTCCTTAATGATTTCATTTTCTCATACCAGACTAAAATGTATCCACAACCTAACACAGATTTCTAACTGTATGAAATATATTTCATGAAATTTAAGAAACTCCACAATATGAGGTCAAACATTCTAGAAAATAAAAATATATTTTGTATGTTTAGAATATTTTTCCATTAACAAAGACCTTGTGGAGACAGTGAGGTTATTCTGAGACCTTTTACATACCAGTCATTCCATTACTAATAAACTGAAGAACATAAAGTGCATTTTTTCTAAAAGATAATAAATAAATACAAATGAGAAGCTTTTCCATTAAAAAAAAAATCACTTGCAAATATCTTTTTAATGCCCTTGTTTTTTCTAATTTAAATTCTATTATTTCTATATCATTAAAATTCCAAGCAGGCAGATTTGGTCTACATGAAATGGGACGTGGGACAGGCCTTTTGTGGTACAATTATGACTGTTCCTTTCAAGGACAACGTCACAGAAGGTGAACACTTAATTTTGCTAATACGGTAAAGGAAAATAAATGATTGCAGAAAGAAAGAAAGAAAAGTAGAAGCAAACTACATACCATAATTTTTTTGTCTGATGTTCTTTGCCATACCTAACTTTCAGTTTCTAAATAAGTTATTACAGAGACAGGATTTGCATAAAAAGATTAAAGATCCCAAAACGTCAAAGACTGCTTTGCAGTTATAACAGGAAGAGAGAAAAAGGAGTCTTTACAGATGTCAAATGAATTTTATGGAAATGATCAAAACCATACTGATAACAGAGTACAATGCATAAAATACCATCAACTCTAGGTGTCAGAGTACATATGGCATTGCTAAAAATAAGTATTTTTTAAAATGTCTCCAATTCCCCATAGGAAAAGAGTGAAAAATAAAAAGGAAAGCTCAAAACACTAATTTTCTTAATTCTAAAGTATTATTTTCAGTAACTGATTTTGATCTTATGGGAGAACAAATTGCACATGGTACATAAAAATTGTTGAGAAGCTCTAACACAGTTAAAAGAACCCTAAATAATTGATTTAAAGCAATTAAATTGTTTAACTGCTGATTAACTAACATACTTTTCACTACCATCTTACTAGGTTCAGAATGTTGGCCTTGAAGCACTTCAAGTGCATTATACATTTTCTTTATATACTTTACACACAATGCAAGTAGCTCAGATCTCATTTTTGAAATGCATGTGTAAAACAACATATAATAATGTTTCCTGCCAGCTAGTACTCTTTGTAGCAATCTTTTTGCCAGTATCAGTAGGGTACACCATCATGCAGTCATCATGCAACCTATTAGGATGAAAATTGAAAAATTCATGAACCCAAAAGGAATTATTCTTGAATATAGAGATTGAATCACATCAGCACAAAGGAAATCATATCACCAAACACAGAGCGAGTACAACGGAATTTAATGGATAAATAGCACTTGGGAAAACATGAATGAAGTAAAACGTGTACGAAGTACTGCATCACTACAATTGCAAGCAATTAGCAGATAGTTACAAGAAAAAAGACAACTAACACCATCCATAGTACTAAAATTTGCTTTTAGTTAATACTAAAACTAATTCAAATTAATAAGCCAGAAGAATAGCTTGATTTTATTTCTTGTCTGCAATCAGAAAAATAGAACACTGACTTGGCACAAGTGACAGTAGTAGAGCAAAAAATCTGTTGACCTAGTAACTATACATATATTCTACAATCTACTTAATATTTCCATTTGGAATCACAAGGAACATATTTTAAATAATAATACAAACCTGAAAATACTTTCAGTTTATTAGAATATTTAGAATGTGTGCATTACCTTAACCACAGGATTAAGCAGAACAACACCAGATTTCTTTGTAATGACTTGCTTTGTTGTGTAGTGATGATCTATGAGCTGAGGAATAGTTGGAAATCCAGTTCCTTCAAAACGATACTGATTCTGTACGGAGGTAAAACAAAATGATTATTTCTGTACAAGTAAAAATTCAAAGAAGAAGTTGCACTTTCATGCTTACCTTCATTACTAATCACTAATAACCAAATGAAAAGTTTATATTTGCAGAACTAAATATCTGTATTAAAACTAATAAAACTTTTACTGAATTAAATAGAATGGTCATCAGGAAGGTAATATTTCACAACACATGGAATCTCTCATTTAAAGCAAAACAATTAAATAACTATCGATTTAAACTCTTAAATATAAAAAAGGCTCCTGCAATTCAAAAGGTCAGAAAATCTTTGATACTTACTCTGACAGGGTAAAATAAAATGTTATGAAATAGAAAAAAAGTATGTATATATATTTTCTATAAGCATTTTCTTCCAAAGCATATAAGACTAAAAATAACATAAAACAATGAACATTCTGATAAACAAGCAATACTTATTCAGATCTTACTGCACTTAAAAAATGAAAAAAAAATAGCAAATTCCTGACATGAATACAAGACCCATGATTGGCCTTTATCAGCCATGTATGCCAAGGAAGTCTACTGTGGTACAGAGGCTGAAAATAAGAGCAAGTCACTTATATGCAGAAGTTGAAAACATAAAATGCCTCTTTCCCCCTATTTCTATGCTTTTTAGCATTTTATTTAATCTTAGACATCTAATTCAACATCACTACAACATTGTAGCCTCTCTTAATATTTTCTTTACAAGTTTTAAATATTCAGGTTCATTTACTCAGTTGGGCAACAAGAACGATCACTGGCATAGGCCTTTTTAAAAACAAGAACAAGAAACCACAATGCAGTATAACACATTTCATTAGAACTAAAGGGGCATCAGTTTCCTGTAATGTGCTCTTAGAAATGGAAGCTTAGTCATGTCACCTATTTTTATCTTTCTACTGGCTCTCTATTGTAAAAGTGCTTTCTCAATCTGAATACTTTTTGGCGTTCATCTCCCTAACCTCTTTCACTACTGACTCAGCTTTGCTTGGCCAGTGATGCTCGTATGCATCCTCTTCAAATGACCTCCTGCTGTGATTAAGATTACTGAACAAGCAACTCCCCAAAAAGAGCAGTCCACCAACAGCAGCAGAGAAAAACAGATTACCTTCGAATGATAGCAGCAAAATTCAATGCTTAAAGCTGAAGAATGGAAAAATTTAATCATATAAATACTACACAGTCTAGCACTTAGAAATACCACAAAACTTATCCAACTGAATACTTATGCAATTAAAGGACTACTGTTAAAAAAAGTACATATCATACTTCTACTCTGCAATCTTTGATTCAGAAGAAAATTCTTGCAAATAGAAATGAAACTTGTCAGTGATAAAAGAGAGTAATTTGGTTATTTACAGAAGACAGATTTCACACTTTCAAAATCACTGTGTGAAAAACACGTTATTACACTTCCCTTGTAGCAAACTTCCCTGTGCAAAAGTTCATTGATTCAGCCAATCTTGCCATCCGATCACAAAAGTCTGACCACTTACTAACTGCTTTTCTAGGTTAATGTGGTTTCTTTCTTTCTTAAATGTACAAGCTGACAGTTCTAGTGACCTGATCATGTTTGGACTGTCCAAGCTAGGCAATATTAAGCAGCATCAGTCTTACATTTCAAATTAAATTTCTATGAAAAAAAAAAGTAATGAAATTACAGGAATAAAGAGTTGTTGCAACTCTTTAAAAAATGTTTTCAGAAAAATGTATACTAAAATGTATTAACCTCATAGAAATAGTAAAAAGAGAGAGAGAAAAAGAGAAAAAGAAACAAAACCCACAATTTTATTTCAATAGCTAATAAAGCAGACTTTATTTCAAAGTCCAGTCTGCTTTTTTTTTTTCTTTTTTTTTTGAAACCACACTGGAATGTGACACCTGCACAAAATGATTTCAACCATACAAAGTACATAGCATGCATTCAATTCTACTGTGCGAGGATGAGATCACCCACCATCTTTTAAGAATGTCTGCGTCTAGCTATGGGTAGTTTTATTGCTCCTATTGCCCATTCAACATTCTAATATGCCAGAATACATTAAGGTCGTAAATACCAAGCTATTTCACTCCAGGTGAAAAATAAATAAAAATATTTGTACAAGTGTTCATATTTAATGATCTGATAGAAACCTTCCAAATACCTTATTAAAATGAAATATAGCTGCACATTAACAATATGGTAGGCTGAATCACCTGAGAATTTAGAAAATTCCCTTACTGTAAATACAGTTAAGATAGGAAATTTATGCATTTGTCTGTAGACTTTGGCTGTAGTTTGGCAGATTTTTTGCAACGTCCTAAACAGTAAAACGCATTTCTGCAATGTTATGCCTGCTCTTGCATTTGAATGAACCTGAAATTCGGAAAGGTAAAGAAAAATGCGTGTGAATGCATATTCACTAGTATTTATGTTCTGTTGAACAAAACAACATCCAGAAAGCCTAAAAATGAATAAATGCAGCTCAAAAGTGTTTGGGACCTCAAGTTGTGACTACACAGAAAGCATCATGAATTATTTCCTCCTTGATTAATGTTTCAATTTTTGAGGAAGATTCAGTGGAAATTAATTTGAATTAAAAGAAGCCTAATAAGCACCAACTGTGAAAATAAGTTTAAAAAATAAATGTATACAAATAACATATCAGTAAGAAGTTCTGGTTTTGGAAACATTTCCAGAAATATTTTGACTTTTCAGCAAAGAATAAAAGACGTAGAATAATCTCCTACTTATCTTCCTATTTATCGTTTATTCCTAAAATGACCTTTTCCCCTGATTTCAGCACTGATTAAAATATATCCCTACAGCTTTCATATTTCTTATAAAGGCTAAATCCAAATGTCAAACTAAATTATGCAGATCCTAGATTGTTTAGCTGAAATAATAAACTTCCTAGCATTGAACTGAATATTTAATACTATATCAGAGACGTACATCAGCATATTGTATGATAAAGTGCCTCCGTTGTCCATCTGAAAACACAGAAAGGACATATTCACCAGGTTTCCCGTGGCTCTCTCGCACCAAGAAGTCTCCTTGCTGTTTTAACAGCTCCTGGGCTTCTATTCTTGGAATTGCACCATGATACCAGTCTTGCTCTGCCAGTGGTTTCTCAGTGGTTGATATTACATCAAAGAACTTGGAAAACATATAGAATAAAAATGTTACCATAACAATACATTTTTGAGTTCATCTTTACACTAAAAACATGATAAAGAGCAATTGGGTAGACTTCTACTAGTAAACAAAGATAATGTTATTTAACCTAAAAGAACGCTTATTATCCTTTTAACACTTAAGAAATTAAGTGTGCGTGTATAAATATATATATACACACACACCAGAAATTAATCAAAATATCCATAAAATGGTAAAATAATTTTTATTTTTCCTTTTTTTTTGGAAACCAAAGTACAACATCTTCCACAGACCCTGACATATTATTAACAATTCAAAACAAAGCATAACTCTATCTGTAGAGAAATGGAGTTTCCAAGTACATTTGTATTGCCTAAATTATTTTCATAAAATGTAAAAATCCTACTCCAAGCCAATTAACAATTTGAAAAGCTTCACCCCCCTCCCTTTTTTTACTGGCATTTACACTTTTGAAAATGCCACTTTTTTTTTTAAGTGAATGCTTTAAGTTTGTTTGTATAGACTAAGAAGCTCTTATCTAGGCCATATGTCATTCAAAATCACTAGTTCTAGAAGATTATTTAACATGTACTGTTGCATGTGCAGAGTTTGAACATAAAACTCAGACCTACATAGGCAAGAAATTTTGGGGAGGTTCAGAATATCAAAACTTTTCAACGAACATATTTCTAATCCAAAGGAAACACTTATAAGAATAAGACAACAGATCAGTGTCAATAAACTAGTTCACAACCTTCACTCAAAAGTTAAAAAAGACCATGCAACTCATTTTATAGTTTTCAAAAGATGCAGCCACCAGACAATAACACCTGCCTATGTTAAACGAGGTCAAGTTTGACTCACCACCTAGATCATGATCATATCCTAGAAAAAAAAAAAAAAAACCTTAAAAGCCTTTATGACACAAAAATAGCTAGAGAAAATGAGGGAGCATTTAATAAACCTCTATGGTGTTCTGTACGACACTAACATCAGTCTTCCCCATTCTTTCCAATTTGCTTAAACAAATATTTATTTCTTTAAAAGAAAAATATAATTGAAATCTCTGTCAACTGCCTCCTACTTAATATTACATTTTTATCATACACTATGGGTTAATCATAACTCAGTTTAAAATCCCTTTAATCTTCTCTAATGAAGCAGTCAGTAATGGATTATTTCTTTGTATGCTGTTGAAATTGTAGGGTTTTTTCTCTTTATGAACCCGTTCCTATCCCTATATTTTTCTTCTGTGAAGGCACCCAGACTTGTATGACCACAAGCCCTGAAAGAACAATATAAATTCAAGATCATAATCATTTTGCTATTGATTTCAGTTAATTTTACATTTCCTACCAATTATATTTCTACTGTACAATATTTCTACTGTATTTTATAGTGAGATTAAAATGGTTTCAATATAAAAAAGGTTAGTCTTTAAAGAAGAAGGGGGAAAAAAAAAGCAACTAGCACAAAGTTTAGTTTACTGTTTCCACTGATTTCTTAGCAAGTTTATGGAACTGATATTATTTAATAATATCAGTAAGATACTAGAAGAAATTTACATTCTAGGCCTCAATACTTTACAATTTCAGTGTTGGGATGAGAAGATTTCTTGCCCATTTTTATACAGACACTGATAGTTTACACACAAACCAATAGCAGCATTTAAAGTAAAGTATTACCATGCAATTACCATTATTCCATGTAAAGCTTACATGGAAAAAGATGAAAAAATGTGCAATTGAGCCTCTATTAAATTTTTAATAAACACATAAAGAAGGAAAAGGAAATTTATTTGGACTGGAACTTTCAACTTTTTTTTTCTTCAAGATTTCCATTTGTTCTTGAGTTAAACTCATGGAATAGTTTTCTGGAGAGAAGCGAAATGCCCTAATATCCTTCATATTTTCATATCTTTCATCTCACTCTTTATATATACATAACTGTCCTGTTCACTTTTTCTGAATCTCCACCTCTCTCTCTACACATAAGGCTGCTTGCTCCCACAAGCAGTAATAACTGAGGCTTGCTCCCGCAACAGCAATAAAGGTGCTGCCTTTAGTCAAATGACAAAGCACTGTTGTATTACTTGATGAAATTACTTAATGAACTTTCATAAGAAATATAATGAGAAGAGAATATTTGTGAAAATTGTAAGTTAATAACTAATATATGTTAATAACTATTTAATATTTTATTTTCACATAGATTCTGAGCTCATGTTTTGTGTACTTGTTTTTATTTTCCATCTTTAAACAAATAAAGGATTTTACAGACATTTTTTTCCTCCCCATGCAAATAGGGCACAAATATAGATTAGAAAAGAGAGTAATACATTCATTGATATTTTGAGACATCTCCCTGCAGAATTATCTCTCATCCCTGACATTAGCCTTAGTGAAAACTGATAAGTTTATTCCCACATGCTCATAGACCGTATAAAACTTCAAAGAAAATTATATGAAAAAATATGAGTATTCCATTTTAAAACAAGCCTATAAAATTAAAATAGGTAGACTTAAAAAATATAATAGAAAAGCAATGTACTGGAAAAAAACTCTCAAATTTAGACAGAGCATCACTGTGTTAAGATCATTCTTATTAAAAGTAAAACATATATATACTTAAGATAAAAGAAATGACGTCTCTAATTATCCCACTAACAGTAGCAAATGACTGTGACAAGCTGAAATCCCTCACTAGAAAAATAAATAGACTAATCTTATTTGAAGCACAAAACCTGTCATTCAAGACGCAACTAGTTTAGACTTTTTGTTCAGTTCAGGAACAGCAGTGTCCAAGGTACATGAACAATGCGTCTGTTTTTTTTTTTTTTTTTTTTTTTCTGTCTCAGTCTATTAAACATATATTGCTTGCTAGCACAAACAGCTGATCTGTATATTGTCTGACAAAATCTACCAGCTTTGGTGGATTACATTTCTATGGTCTTCTCCTTCTCTTTCCTCTCTCTATTTTCTTCATAACTGTACTTTTTTTGTTATGCTGCCTTCTACTTTCTCTTTCTGAGAAACAGTAAATCATTTAAGTGATAATACATAAGTAAGAAATAACTCGATCTTTGCTAATTTCGTGATTACTTGAGAAAGCAAGGTTTTCTATACTTTTTTCTTTTTTCCAATGACACTTTTTTTTTCCTATTACATAAAATTTTAATTAAAATTCCATCACCAATTTATTATGGAACACTGTTTTAAAAGATTCACTATGTTTAAAATGTATTGTATGAAGCCAGAGTGCTAAAATTATGTTTTTATGTAGACTATATTCTATCAAAGAATTGGTACTGGTGCTTCTACTCTTCTTTTTAGATTCTCTTTTACACTGCTCTGTTTAAGAGAACTAACAAATTGTTTTATGTATATTATTATTTTATAATGCATCTTCCATAATCAGACAGTGTATTTGTTGACAGATAATACATTTGAATTACCAACTTATGAAGCTACCAATCTGCACAGTTATGTAATTATAAGCAGGAGAAAGCTGAGCAGCTAACACTTTAACAGCAAAGTGCTAATTCATGAAACTAATTTTATTCCAACGTGCACAGCAGGATTTCTAATGAATTTCTAAATCACAACACACACCCCAGCCTGGTGTACACATAATGACTAAAAAGGTCATTGAAATAATGCATGTAATCTAAATCACATTTGTTTCTTTTCCCTCAGAAGACCCAATCATTCTCTCATTTCTTTCAAACATACTCCAAAGCTTCTTTAATCCTATATACCATATATTTATACCCAAGTTTACCCAAACTACATTGGAGTTACTAGTGACACAGACTTACAAAATAATTAGAATGAAGCTCCTAAATTCTTTAATTAAAATGATATTTTGATTAAAGTCAATGACAAAACTTAACAGTGCCTTTTCCTAATTTCATGCTAATTTTTTTTTGAGTGTGTTGTTGAAATCTTGTTCACTCCTCCCCATGTTTTCATAAGAGTAGTTTTAAACAATTTATTTTTTAGATAACAAATTATATGATATATCCAAACAAAAAAGGTGAAGGATCTATCTGATCTACATGAAGAACAAAGATCATAGCAAAATATGGTCTAAAAGGCTTCCATTAAGAAAAATGTTGCATTTTTACACCAACTAGAAGTTTCTATAATACAAAGATAATGATAAATTGGAGATTTAATTTCTCTGTAAGGACATTTTAATATTTTAGCAGGGCTCTTCCTATAGCATTTTAAGTACTTACACAGTCACGTAAATAAAACATGCTGAACTCCCCAAGGATATAAGCAAATATTTTAAGTATTATTTCAAGCTTATATTTGAAAACTAATACATAAATGGAAGTCATGCAAAAAACATTTTCTTCCCTTTGCCATTTTGTTTTATAAGCTGTTTTTCATACTTGGACAACAACTAAAATTCTCAATCCACTGGGGAACCCAAACAACATTCAATTAGAAGTTAAGAGATACTTAGTGACTTCACTTGGAATAGAAGCTAGATGTATAATCATTAATGACTTAAATAATACCAGCTTTTATGGCAGTAAAAGTAGTAATAAAAATGTACCTATGTTGATGACTCTACAGTAAATACAAGGATTAATGCAATGTGGGTAAAACATGCCTGACCCTCTGATCTAGTATAAATATAAATAATATATAGCATTACTAGAAAGGCTACCTCACAGAAAACAATATCCTTAAAAGCACAACATCTGGAAGCTGTAAAGAATATACAAATTCTTTATCTTTTAATTGCAATAAAATTATTTTTTTTCTGATAAATAATAATGTCACAACATTATTTCCACTGAAAGTGAGAACAGTATTTTTTATAATACCACTTTAGCCTAACTTTTTCTATGTAGACTGAAATGTGTGGTATTTCAGAAAAAGAAAATCTACTTGAGGTGTAAAAACACAAGGCTATAGTACAACACAACATTATTGATACTACTTACCGATGATGAGCCCAGCATGGATTTTGGAGATCTTATAATTCCAGCTATAGAGTGACGAATAGTGTCAAACCTTGAGACTTTGTCCTTCTTATCCTAGGATAAAAAGTAGTATCTCCAGTAAAGTATTATAGATCAATATATATTTACTTCTGAGCACTGATAATTTAAATGTTGGGAGGATCTATAACATA
Organism: Crypturellus undulatus; assembly: GCA_013389825.1. Lineage (NCBI taxonomy): Eukaryota > Metazoa > Chordata > Aves > Tinamiformes > Tinamidae > Crypturellus > Crypturellus undulatus. Next base: position 235,990 of record VWPW01012160.1, on the reverse strand, counting down.
GACATATGGATTCCCTCTTAGTAGAAGATAGAGACTGAATCTCTATTGATAAAAACAAGGAAACTTGTGTCAACATCAGTAGGATTATGCTAATTCATGCTAAGTGAAAGGCTGAAAAATTATGCAATTCCTCCAATATTTTTGCAATTATTTTTAAATATCAGCTTTGATAACTTTAGAAAAGAACTGAAATGCTTTTTTGCTAAGAAGCAGAAGGTCTTTCCTTCTTTGATTAATATGTTTTTCGCTAATGCACTAATAGTAAATATTAATATCAAACAGTGAAACTACAGAATCCTCTTGTTTTCTCCCACTACAATAAACCACATGGGGTGACTTAATTCTCTGTATTGAAATTCCTTAAAAACAGGGTTATTCTGTAAAACTGGAACATTGAAACAGTCCTTAACCATCTCTAATTAAGCATAAGTCCAATATGCTTATAACTTGACTTAGTCCAAACACTGTACATATCTCCCAATCGCTAAGTTATTTTCCGCTTCCAAAATTAAGTATTAAAGAATCTTTTCAAAACAACTACAACAACAAAATTATTTTTTAATGCTGAAAATCTTAGTTCTCTCTCATAACTTCACCCTGGAAACAGTCATGGTACCCTGATGAGTATTTTCAAAATACTTAAACCTGAAGGGGAGAGACAGCACATTAAAAATCTCATTCTAATTTAACTGTTAACTGTAATAAGTGAAAACAGATCTAGAATACTTCTATCAGATAGTGTTTCAAAGAAAAAAAGATTGTTTCAAATTTTTGAATATTCTTTCCTAGATGAAGAAATAAATAATATCATAAATGCTATTTCGGCTTATTCATTCCAGAAATTCTGAAAGAGCAACAAAATCTATTATCTCTACATACATACATACACATTGTAGACATACATTATTTCTACAGAATATGATATTGTTTGAAACTTCCTTCTGAGTACCATTTATAGTATAGGGGCTAAATAATCAAAATAAATGTCTGTATCTAGCACCAAATTTCTATAACATTCCACAATGGGTATGGAATGAGAAGAGAAAATTTCACATCAAAATAGTCAAAAGGCTGTTAGATAGTGTTTGGTTACGAAAATTAACATCCATTAATCACGTCCCCCTCATCCACAATAATTTTTTTACTCACCAGAATCAAGTAATTTTACTTGCCAGCAAACTTTCTGATAATATTGCGTACTATCCTTAGTCCATTAGCATTTTTTTTTAAATACTGATGAACTAAATTGACTACTTAAAAAGAACATTAATAATGAGGGGACACTGCCAAATTTTAGCTGCATGCTTGTCAGGCTTGGAAGGATTAAAGTTTCCAACAGAGACTGGATTTTTTTTTTTTTTTAAGAAAACAAAAATTCCTTGTTTGAATGCAATAGAAGAAGAAAAAATATAGAGGAACTGTCTAATTCAGAGCTCATCTGAATACCATGACCTGGTATGCATGATCTGGACCTCGCCACCATTTTGTGATAGGGATCACAGAATGACACAGTCTTACTTTCTCATTAAATAGAATAAGTATTAAAATACAGATCTAAATAATAAACTGGCTCTGTTCGGTATGTAATATGTTCATAAGCCCTTGGCAGTATTTTCATAGCATGTTCCCTCCAAAATATTCAAAATAATTCATATCTTATAATAACGAAGACTAATATTTTACTTACACAGCAAACATTATCAAACACGACATGCACAACTGTAGCCTGTACTGAAATTCTTCACACTTGTTAAGCATTTTAAGGCATTTCAAAAAGACTTGAAAAGTGGCACCAGTAATATCTTCCTATATTTTATTATTGTTGTAACCACGTTAAAGATTCTTCAGGAAATCCATTTTCACTGAAGTTCTGAACACTATACACATCAGGACTACGAGACTTTTCTAAGCATATTAGGTATAAATCATTCCCTGAACGAATATAAGAACACAACCCAAAAGAGCACATCTACATTTTGCTATTTGCACTGTTGTGTTAGTTAAGTCAGAGTGTTTTTTTTTCAGTCTGCTTTCCAAAGAAAAACAAAATTTGTGCTAGCGTTGTCTTCCAGTTATCTTCCAGCCAATTTCAACAAAATTTAGCACAGATCAAGAGAAGAATATTAGGATAAGATTTCTGAAGGAAGACAACAGTGTTCCCCCAAAGAAGAAATAATTATAATTCCACACATTCCCCACTCCTGCAAACATGAGCCACCTGACCGAGCAGCACAGCCACCCTGACTAGGCCGGCAGCACATGAACTTCAGAAGCGAACATATCATACACTAGTATTAGATCCACAAACCTGTGAAAGAACCTGGAAGAGAGTCGGGAGTTCTGCATCAGCAATGCAGTACCAACTGCAGTGTTGACAAAGGATAAAAATCTGTAGGAAACCAAGGTTCCTTAATCACAGTGCTCATGAAGCAAATTTCATTACGATTGGCAATGCAGCTTTCCCTCACAGAATACAAAATGCAGCTTCTACCATAAATTAACTGATTTAGTTTCATTTTAGTTTAAATGAATTACTTTCAGAGGTATTAGCAAGATGGCATCATGATTTGTCATTTACTTTATTTTATACTACACCAATTTCATTAAAATGAAAACTAATCTGAGGTCTGTAATATTTTATGCAAAGTTTGAATTACTAGAGAATAAATTATAGCTTACCATTAAGAAGTCAGATATAGGGAAAATAGATACTATCACTAGAAAGCATTTTAAAATTATTTCATGGGCTGTGTTTAAAATGTACCTGTGACATGACAGCGAATCATGCAAGGAATTATGAAAAATACATTGATTAATATTTCACTTTTAGGAGTAGCCATAATTCTAATCACTCTCTAGAAAGATTAAAACCAGAATTAAAAAGAGTCTCCTCAAGAGCTGGGACTCAAGACTTATATAGAACAGGCCAAAAATTTTCCACTGATTGGATGGCAAAAAACAAGGCATTGATGCTTGTATTTCCAAACAATAAAGAGAAGCTGTTTATTACCATAAATTACTAATTTCTTGAGTAGCTGATTGACAACAACTACTGTAACCATCAGAGTACTCAGTCGTATTTTCCAAAGCAAACAATTACACAAGCAAGAGTGTTATCATTCTATCACTGAGAAGAAAGAAATTCTGAAACTGTATTCCCAATTTTACAAATCTCAGCTATGCTTCTCATTTTGGTTTTCTTTTTGGCTTTCTAGATGCTCTGAAGTATTACCTCAGCAATTTTAAACAGATGACACACCACTTCATTACTCTTGCTTTTTTTTTTTCTCTTCTAGATAGATAAGAGAGAAAAATGAAGCATAAGTCCAGGATTCAGAACAACTGAAAAATGTCAGTAAAGCACTTCCTATTTTGCTTGAGAATTACTTTGCTGAAGTCTGTCTTCATACATGAGGTAAAGAAGTGGAGCTTCTGTATTTTATCTGGTCAATTTGGGGAGTTTTGTGCAAGGTGAAGTACTCCTCATTTTGACAGACTCCCAACACAGATCACATACTTCTCACTATAATTGCTAGGTTTCCTTATGCAATGGCCAAAAAAAACAACCTTCCCTTTTCTAGATACACTGTTTTTTGCTGGACAAAGTCAAAGTTCTCCAGGTCTTGTAGTGCATAAAAAAATAAACTACACTCAGAAGTGTGACATAATGAAAATGACTGACCAAAAGCATCATATTTGCAATGGCATTTTGCAAGTTGAACTACACAATGTACCTCTTTAGTCATAAAAATCCAGAGAAGAAGCTGCCTATTAAAACAAACACAAAAGCAACCAAACAAACATAAGGAATATCCCTTTGATCTTCAGAAAAAAAAGGAAGTAAGAAACCAAAGAGACAGTAAAGACAGAGACAAAAAAAAGTTAATACTTCTGAGAGTCAGGCAAACAGTAGCATTTTTTAGTAATTAAAAGCTAGAAGATTAGCAACAAGGAAATTCAAATAGACCTGAAGAGCAGCATGAGTGATTTCTTCCTGAATTTTCTTGTCAGTGTAGATAACTTTAAGGATACTGCAGGAAATCCATTTTCACTGTTTGAAGTTTGGCAACAACAGCAACAGATGACCACGCAGTCTATATTCTGTTCTGCTTAAAAACAAAACAAAGACAACACCACTACCCAGGCAGCCACATGTAAATGAGGTAGATAGGCCAATACTTCAATACTGCTCTATTCAAAGAAAGATCTGTGTGATGGTTGGCCCATCAGTGTGGGTCCAGTAGCTGAATGTAGACTTGCAAATGAAATTAGAGTGCTTCCACAGTAAACCCAGGAAGAAACATTAGGAGGGTCCTCCAACAGAACACAAAGACACACTCAAAAGTAAGAGGAAAAGATTTCAATAAGAAGAACACAATCAGTAACAAGACCAGTGACACAAAAAGGTGCAAAGGTAAGTGTGAAAGTACCAGTTCTGAGATCAGATAGGAAATTGATCATCACAGATTTCGATGAAAATAATTTCAGTAAATTGCAGGAGTTACAAACCCAATTGTCAAAGCTCAAAGTAAAAAATAATAGAAGGTAGAAATTCTTGGCAGTTATTGCAAGTTACATATTCAACAAATTTGAAGATGAAAAAAGACAAATTAGACAGTGTCTGCCAAAGCAATTAATACTCAAGATGCTGTCCTTTATGTACAGTGATGCTAGCATCAGTTCTGGCTTGAAGATGATTCTTCTGATGAAAAAGCTGTCAAAATAACATCCATTTTATAATGGCTTCAAAATCAGATAATGTGGAGAATAGGGAAGATTTTTGTCCTTAGAAGTCTTAAAAACAACTGGAATGAGAATGAAATTCTGTGACTTTTTCATCAAAGTTCTTCAAAGAAGCTTTGGAAAACAGAAATTTTTCCAGAAAAGATCTTCTGCATTAGTCATTTCAGCAGAGGAGATGAAAGTTATTTGGGAGAGGCCACCAAAGTAAATCACGAGCTTAGAATATAACAGTAACACCAGTCTGCCTATTGATGAATGGATATACTAACCATAATATCTTAGTCACATGTCTCTTTTAAGGGTAAAAACATATATTAATGCTTAGTAACAGGACTTAAGAAGAGGTAAAAAGCTGAAGTCAATTAAGAACTGAACATACATGGCAATATGTATCTGGTTTTTGTTCCTGAAGTGTACTCTTCGATTTTAAAAGAATTATCTCTTACTCAAAGGCTGGGTTTCCTTTTCATCAATGACAGAATTGAGTATCTCAGAAAGATTACACATACAAGAAACATAAGAAGCATTATGAAATTATTATGAAGTTATTAATATTGCGTCCATACACTGAACCAGCTTTTGGCTGATTGTGAGTCATTTATCTAAGCTGAGCACTCATCTACCACAGCAGTAGCTTCCAAGGAATAATTATATGTATTTTCTGTTTTCTTATTGTAGATATCTAGAACTGGGGTAGAAATCTGCAGAGCCATGAAGCTGTACCATAACGCAATTAAAAACAAGAATAAAGCTAATTAAAAGTATCTCAAATACATGGTGAACACACATTTCTGAGTAAGTTCTCACTTTCTTATTTTAAATACAAGCATCAGAAATGATGCATAATTGATGTTTACGTATCTTGCATGGGATGTAAATTAATGCTCCACCTAGAAGGTAGAACAGCAATGTGTAGCTTGAAAGACAGGACATGCTGGCATGAAACTTCAGAACAAGTGACACTAGCTTGGCCCAAAAAAAGTCTATGCAGTACCATGACAGACAGTGATAACTCTGTAGAATACTTGTAGTGCAGGGACTTCCTAAACCACATGCGATGTTTTTATATGTAAAAATAATCTTGATAGATTTTCATCCCATAAAGTCATTCAGCTGCTTTCTGAATCCATATAAATGATTATTATCTACTGCTGCAGCAAGAAATTGCACAACTTAATTATATGTCTTTGAAGAGCACATTTGTTTTCTTGTTTTCAACCAGCTGCCGACTATGGTCATCTGATAGCCCCTACTTCTTGTTACAGAAGCGACAGTGAACAATCATTATTCCCTATTCATTTTCTTTGTGTCGTCCCAGATTGCGCAGACCTTTATCACATGCCACTCAGACAGCTTTTTTAAGTCTGAAAAGCCCAATCTATTTAGTCATTACAGAAGCTCCTCCACGTATCTGCACATTCTTCTGACTTTCTCAGTTCTTCTTTATCTATCTTGAAATTAAGTGTGCTCAGAACATACATAGCCACGTGGAACTATACTCTTCTAGACAGCACACAGCAAAAGAATAAGCAGCAAAAGACAATTGCATCATGGAAAATTCCAGTTAACTATTGGAAAAACATTTCACGATGAAGGTGCGTCAGTAGTGGAAGAGGTTTAATGACCTTGGAAGTGCTCAAAACCTGACTGTAACAACGCCCTGCAAAATAGAATCTAATATCGAAGTTGGCCTTGCTTTTAACAAGGACTTGGAACAGATGGGCTCCAAGGGCCCTTCCAATTTAAATCATTTTGCAAGCCTATCATATTTGGAAAATAGGTGCATATGGATTTACACAATGACAAAATGTTTTCTACTATCTTCTCTGTGCTTTCTTGATAATTTCTAGTGTATTGTTTAGTTTTCATTAGTTTTGATTTAGTGTTTTAGTTTAAAAGTGTCCTGACATTTTCAGGAACACTGACACCTCATTATTTAGTGGTAATTCAAAGCTCATAATTGTATATATAAAATTGGTAAGTTCCTACACCATGTACAAACCTCAGCACTTTTGCTATGATCTGGTTTGTAGTAAAGCAGAAAAATATTATGAGGTTAACATTACCAAAGAGAAAAGACTGTTAGTAAAACATATAATGCAGAGCAAGTCAAGCATTTTTTAACAGTAAGATGAACAAATTATTTTTCTCATAAATACATATCTCTGGTAATGCGATAGCAACAATAAAAATGTGAGAAGGACAGTCATTTATGCAAATATTAATTATGACTCCCATGGAAGAGATGCAAACCACAATACAATCTTGGAGGTGAAACAATGGCTAAGAAATGTCTTTTTGTGGTATAGCATTCCACAAAGAAATCCTGAAAACTTAGCAGTTTTCAGCTAAGTGTCAAATTTTAGCAAACATTGCCTAGGTAAACCCAAATTTACAAGACGGAACATCAGTACTAGGATCTGACTTTTGACCTTCTTTTTGAATGACTACCCCAAGGACAGAATGTAAAGTGATGCTGTAGAGAGACTGCATTATATTTTCTGGTATTAATTAGAGTATCAACATACTAATTTTTTAAGCTATGTATGAAATGCCAGCAAAATGTCACCTTCATCTTTGAAGTGATTAGTGAATCATTCCCAACACAAAAACATGTATTAGTTGTCTCTGAGGAAGTAAAGTACCACCTCTTCTTGTGGAAAAAGTGTTTTCAGACACATGGCACATGTTCTTATATATTAAATAGCTATTTTAAAGATGAGATTTAGATTTCATCTATTTATTATCAATAACATCAGCTGTGCTCTAGGGAAGATAGAGATTCAACATACATTACCTAAACTGAAGCACTGTAAACTTGTTCCTTGCAGTAAAAAAATATTTTTGCAGAAGAAAAAAGGAGATAGACAAAAAATTATGGAAGGCACTAGAGCACCTCCTTGAATTAGGGAATTCTTGATTTGCTGAATGCAAGTATCTGTGTGTGACTAACCTCTAGCATATCTCCACCCAGGTCACTTGAAGCATAATGAAACCCAAATAGAATTGAATCAATTTCAATAGAGGCAGCTTAACAAACCAATGCAGGCTTCTGCAAACTTAGATGCAAATTAGATTTAAAAAATTTAGAACAAATATATTAAAAAAAAAAGTCTTAATCCAGGACCCCATGAAACAGTGGCAAGCAGGAAAAAATAAAATAGGTCCTTCAAAAACACAAGTAGTTATCTAAATGTGTACGTATGAACTGTCCCACTGATTTCAACAGCACTGTTAATAATCAGTAGTACTCTTATTAATTCAATACATAAATTTTACTATCATTTACTAGCTTTAAGTCAGCAAAAATAATCAAATTCTATTCTATACAGAACATGCTATAGTGAAAGGGAGAATACCTGGCTGAAACACAATCCTTCTCTTTGCTTACTATTACCCTGTTACAATGAGGAATCCTAGAAAACAGGTCTCTCTTTACGCTCTTGTGGCAATACGTCAGGTTATAACAGAAAAACGTTTAAACAGACATGCTTGGACATCATTCATCTAGTTCAATATCTTGTCTCCAGCTGGAAATAAAACCTCCTTTTTTTTTCTAAGCAGCACCACCTATAGCTAAGAGAAGTCAGCATACTCAGCTGTAGAAAGCATAGAGCGAATGTCAGTACCCAGACAGAGTTCAGAGTGTATTTTAGGGGACTGCATCTTCCAGTAGGTCACATGCAACACCTGCTTCAAGCTCTTAGTTGTATTGCAATTCCTGATCATCACAAAACCAAAAAAATCTGCATTCTCCCGTTACAGTTCACCGTTTAAGACAAGATGAGGAACCAACTATTGGACAAAGTTTTCATCTACCAAGGACAGAGTCTTGCTTGGATGCTGCTTTAGAAAACAAGTCAAAAGTAGTAAAAGAATTGCTGTCACTCTTCCAGGCAAGAAGTGATGAAAGCAACCCCAATCACTCAACAGGGGATACTAGATAAAAGTATGCAAATGAAACAGAAATTATACTTCTACTAATACTCTCCCCATCCCCAAACATTTTCCCATGGCTCTGGGAATTCCAGAGCCAGATATAATTTTTAGCCTGGAAACTAGAAGGACTTTATGGTTTGGGAGTTAAAAGTAAATCCTCCATTTTAATTGCATGCTAAATAACCTGAGAATGAGCAATCAGTGAGATTTCATGAATGTGACTTGAAATTTCAAGTTTATAATCATAAATTTAAAAGCACCATAAAACTTGAAATATATTAGAGAAAATGTTAAGAGATCATAAAACATGCAAAGCAAACCAACTGTGAGGAAGTTTTACACTTTCATCATCTGAACATTATAGTTTGTCAGGCAGCTATGAAAGCACATGCTTTATTAGCTGGAAGTACAAGTGTATCTACAAATCATTTAAATTTTACAGTTCTTACTAGTTTTTTGATGCAAAAACGCTAGTTTTCCTCTGTAGTTTATTACTGTATACACATAGATGAAATATTTTGCAAGATGTAAGACTGAAACAGTATAGGAAAAGAGAAATGCAGTAACACTAGGGCTTCAGTCCTGGAATTGTAATCAAGATCAACATCACAGCTACCATTTGAACATATAAAGTCTCCAATTTAAACTCATTTTAGAATTGTTAGAATTACATACATTTGATCTTGTCACCTCCCTTTCAGGTTAAAAAGAAAACAGTAAAGAAAGATGATCTAATAGAAAAATGGATTTGTATTAAATATATGCAGATGGTGCATTGCAATAGTGACATTTGGAAAATTTTATCTGTATTTGAGTAAATTCTGATAAAATATCAGGTAATAATTCTCTGTGCAGGACAAGTGTTACTGTAGAAAAGTAGTGGCACTTTCTGCAGTTTTTGTACTCTTTTCACAAGAAACATGAAGGTAGATAATGGATTTTTCACCTATCAATAAAGGACAGTATTCTATTAAGTATTATCTCAATTTGCAGTTGTTCAGTTGAATGGTAAAATATTAAATGACTGATATAAAATAGTTTAACTTTTATAAAGTCAAATTCTAACTCTTCAAAAGGATAAACATTATTTAGGGATTAACAGATCTTCACTACAAACACAGAAATAATTAACATAGGTAAAGTCAACCCTGTTGAAGTATGTTCAAGAGAACAATCAAAATAGGGCAACAGAAGAAAAAACGTGAAAGACAGCTATAGAAGCTAATGAGAAGCAGCAGAGGTGAAAAACCTCTAGCTAAGTTCGGCATGAGAAATGAGACTGCAGTTCAGGTGACTGAAGAACCAAGACTGTGAATACAATGCACTTTACAGTGACCTCAAGTATAATATATATAGACTTGAGGGTTGTGATATATATACACCTTAGAGTATATACATACACACCTTAGGGTTTTGATAAACGGAGTTGAGTCTAGTGGAGGCCTGTGGCCAGCCTCCTGTGACCCCTCTCCCACAGGGGTCAGTACTGGGCCTGGTGCTCTTCAACTGGTTCATCAGTGACTTGGACGAGGGCACAGAGCGCACCCTCAGCAAGTTTGCAGATGACACCAAACTGGGAGGAGTGGCCGACACTCCCGAGGGCTGTGCTGCCATTCAGAAAGACCGGGGCAGGATGGAGAGTTGGGCAGAGAGGAACCTCCTGAGGTTCAACAAGGACAAGTGCAGGGTCCTGCACCTGGGGAGGAATAACCCCAGGCACCAGGACAAATTAGGGCTTGACCTGCTGGAATAGGGGGAGGGATTCTGCGGAGAGCGATTTGGGAGTCCTGGTTGACAACAGGTTAACCATGAGGCAGCAATGTCCTGGCTGCATGAGGAGGAGCGTTGCCAGCAGGGCGAGGGAGGGGATCCTGCCCCTCTGCTCAGCTCTGGTGAGGCAGCACCTGGAGTATTGGGGGCAGTTCTGGGCTCCCCAGGACAAGAGGGACATGGAGCTTCTAGAGAGGGTTCAGCGGAGAGCCACGAAGATGATTAAGGGACTGGAGCATTTGTCATATGAGGAAAGACTATGCGAGCTGGGCCTGTTTAGCCTAGAGAAAAGGTTGTGGAGTCTCCTTCTCTGAGATCTTCCAGACCCACCTGGATGCCCCGCTGTGCCCCGTGCTCTAGATGTCCCTGCTAGAGCAGGAAGGTTGGACTAGATGGTCTCTAGAAGTTCCTTCCAACCTCTGCCATTCTGGGATTCTCTGATACCTAGTATAAATATAACTTATTGTTGTGTTTAATAAAAGGATTTTTGAAGATGAAAAAGACAGAACTTTTGCACCAGGTAATGGGACAGTGAAAATAACAGTTTGATTTTTTCTTCCTAGACATTTTTTTAAACAGAGCTCCACCTGTCTTTAATTCAAGCAAAGGTTCCTTCCAAAAGCATTCCTGCATCTCCCCTCTTTAGTATTTTGCACCCAGAAGGGAAGGAACGGACAGACAACTGAAGCAACTTCACATGATGCTTTATTTGTGTAAAAAGTGAAAAATTAAAGCATTAGTAACAAGCAGTTTGTGCTGTGTGCTTCAGCCACAGAGGCAGAGCACTGAGTCAGGGGGTTATGCAGCCCAAAAGATATCCAAACACAGTATTTAGAAGCAGAGCATGAACTGAATATAAAGTGCTGCTAATAAGTATGCTTAGTATACAGGTCAATCACTTTAATTAGAATCCATTAATCAGTAAGAGAATGAATGACAGCCTTTCCAGATCTCATTAAAATGATATTAAAAGACTTGTTGTTTGGATCTAGTTGGTCCTTAGTTACAGATTCACAGAGCAATGCCTGCTACAGAAGTGTTGCAGACTAATCTACTGGTCAAGCCTAGCATTTACTAATTTAAACCCAAGCAATTTTGATCCCTTAAAGGGGACTATACATTGAAGTAAATGTATGTTGAAGGATCAACAGATGCAACTGACTAGGGAGCCTGTTGGTAAGAAGAGAGAACAAAAGCATCCTCTCTGTATTGCATGACTTTGAAATTCACAAGTGGTCGTATCTATTGCCAGGGTTCAAAGACACCAAGAACTAGAAACTCAAACTTAGTCAATACAAGATTTTTGAGGCTCCCAGACTCTGCACAGAAACTTGCAACCCAGCTTTAGCAGAAGTTAAAGTGAACTTATGGAAGTTAGCATCCCAGTGCCCACGCGTGTGTGGGGGCTTCCCTAGAAGTCTGAGAAGAATCCAGTCTCCCTGGTCACCAACTACATGCACTTACAACAAGGATATTGTCTGTAAGTTTTTTAATATAATATTAATTTTATTAAAGGATAAAACTGACACTTTCATAGTGAGATAAAAAAAAGATTTTGCTATATGTTTAAATTAAAATCTGCTCCACTATTTTTGTTTGACAGACAGTGTAGTTAGAATTTGGTATTTGTTTTTGGCATTCACAGATCCCTGCACCATTTTACTGGTATTAGTACAAATAAGCCTGAATATTAAATATATATACAGTAACTTCAGGGAAGCTACAACACACACTTGCAGCAGATCATTTGAGCTGGACTTAAATAAAGAATCTTTGTAAGACAACAACTTGAAATTAAGCCTTCTATAAATAACCTATACTGGCGTAACTATTGTATTTTTGTTCATTATCATAGAATCATAGAATGACTAAGGTTGGAAGGGACCTCTCTGGGCAGCCTGTGCTAGTGCTCTGGCACCCTCACTGTCAGGAAATTTTTCCTTACGTTCCTGTGGAACTTTTGAGGCTTCAGTTTGTGGCCATTTCCTCTAGTTCTGCCAGTGGCCACCAGTGAAAAGAGGCCGGCCCCATCCTCCTCACTGCCTCCCTTGAGGTACTTGTACACACTGACCAGGTCCCCTCTCAGCCTCCTCTTCTCCAGGCTGAACAGGCCCAGCTCCCTCAGCCTCTCCTCACAGGGCAGATGTTCCAGGCCCCTGATCATCCTCGTGGCCCTGCGCTGGACTCTCTCCAGCAGCTCCACATCCCTCTTGTACTGGGGGGCCCAGAACTGGACACAGTGCTCCAGATGTGGCCTCACCAGGGCTGAGTAGACACACATAATAAACAAATACTACCTTTTTTTTTTCAAATAAATGATCAATAATGTTATCAGTATTACCCAATTATCTATTTAGATAGTTATCCAAATCTACTCTGAGTAAAAGCTTAAGTTAACTCTTTATGAGTATGTTGAAGAAAATGCATACATCCAAAGCCTGCAATATCCCCAGAACAATACGTTAACCATCTTTGTTGAAAATCTTTATTTCCTTGTTAATTTTCACCAAAATTGAAAAGACACCTACCCATAACGACTCTATTCTTGATACACTTCAATGCCAAGGATCGGCTCCTAGATAACACCATCCATCTACGAAAAATGGTAACTTGCAAGCAATATATAGAAGTCCCACAGACTGAATAGTTCAACCAAAAGTAGCGAGCACCTGAAATGCATCAATAAACCTCTGATACACAGCTGAACAGAAATCTCATAACTCCTGCACGCATTAGTGACCTAAGAGCAGCATGTTTCCCTTAAGAGGAAGGCTGCCATATCTCTGAGAAAGTGACTAGACTCCTACACACAAAAATCACTTGAAGACAGATCATACCTCCAAAGATAATTCAGTTATGTACTATCAATGCCCAGAAACTGCACTAACAATTATTCAGCAATTACACTGTAAGAAGATGCTGTGAGGCACGAGATGTTCACAACTCCCACCTACAGATTTCATGTAAAAAAAATTGCCATTCCCCTTGCACAGAGTTAACAACTTCTTCTCTTCATGCTGTAATAACAATTAATTTTACATTGACCTAGTTAACATAGCAAATTAAGCTTCTACCAACAGTTCTGAACTTTTTATTTCCTTGAGGATTGGCGCATCTGTTTCAGACTAAAGAAGACTTGTGTACCTCAAAGTTTGCCTTTTTCTTCTAAGTTGATCTCTCTGAGCAAATCTTCCATCATTCAAAAACATAGAATTCATGACCTGTTGTAATTGAATGTTATCAGTCAGTTCAATGTAATGCCCACTCAGTCAAACATACTTTAAATCAGCTTCCCCTATAATGTGACATTCTTTGTTCATCCAGAATGAATTCAGCATAATAATCAACAAGCTCAACTATACTAGCTTCTAGCAAAAAAAGAAGAACAAAAATTTCAAGATACCATGATGCAGAAATTGTCAAGACTGCCAAATATCTATTTTGAGGCTCCCATAACTAAAACATATTTAATTTTCTATTTGACTCTCTCGTATCTATGGTCCTTTGTTTACTTTATCAGTCACAGACACTAAATGAACACTAAATACAAGCTTTCAGAGATAATTTCAGTTACCTTAAACACTGCAAAGGTTTGCATGCTAGCAGTTTGCCAAAACAAGTAGATATAATTTAAAAAGGGAATGAAAAAATTGCACATTACATTTAAACCAAGATATTGGACTGATTTTGTCTTAGTATCTAAACTCAAAATTCAGGAATAAACCAAGCAATTCTAAGGCACATCAGAACTAGACATTTGTAAATACAGCCCCTAATTCTTTAAATTCTCAGTCAATATCACATGCCTTGTACTCTTCTTTAATATCCTAGCAGTGCTTTGATTTAGCACCTGATAAATCACTGTGGCAACACATACTGAAGAACGCAAAACCACAGTCTCAAGGAAATATTCTCTCTCTAGGAAATCTGCTAACCCTGACAGCCTGTAAAAGAGTACCTATATCTTGAAATTACCATGTTAATTCCATTTTCTCATCCTATCTTTCACCTAACTCTCAGAGCAAAAAATTAATGCAACGGTTTCACTTGGTAAGCACGAATCTATTAGCACACTAGTGCCGGCCGCTGAGGGCACGATCAGGCCGCAGGGGCTCCAGCATCCTCGTAGGAGCTCCAGCCCTGCCTTGCCCACTCCATTTCAGCTTGGGTTTGGGCATCTAACACCGGCCCTGGCTACACTGTAGGTTCCCCCGCCTGCAGCCCTGCCTTGCGGATGAACCCCTGAGGCACATTTGGCAGCTTGTCCCCAGCCCTGGCTCCCTGGAGAAGCCCGGACACTGCTCCTGGCCTGAGCCGTTTGTGCCATGCTCCTCCTCCGTGTGCTCTGGTACCAAGCTCAGGGACTGCAGGGGTCTCAGACACCCGCTAAACTCAAGGAGTAAAACTGGGAAGAAGTCTTCCCAGTAATTTGATGCATGCATATCACAGTTCCTGAAATAAATAAAACGACTTTCCTAACCTGTGAAAGATGAGGAAGACGCAGGATGAAATACCTGCTTCTATTAACTCATAAATGGGTTTACACAGTAGAAATGATTCAACTGAAGAATTCAACTTGCTCATGTAAGTGCTGATTAGAAACCACAGAACCATGAGGAGCATCTGGTAAACAGACAACCTAAATTCAATGTTTCAGAGATGTTTGATTTAAACTTTTACATCAGAACAACCTCCTCTATTTTCTATCCAGTTGAGAAAAACATAATACATTCTGGCATTCTGGAAGGCAGCATACCACTTTTTCACAAATTTCTTTTGTAAAAGGCAGTAATTGGCAAAGGAAAATTGTGAGTCATCCAGTGCTTTCTTGGCTGTTCTATCCTTAAGAGGATTTTTGGTTGTTTCCTTGTTCACTTGTTTATGTGTTTTTTTTCCTTTTTTCTTTTTCTTTCTTTTCCTCACAGTGAAATCCTTGGCCATTTTCAATTAAGAAGCTGAATAAAACAGGTTAAAAAAATATTTCACATTCAGAAAAAAGCCTGTAGTCACTTTTAAAAAAAATAAGTTCAAACGTTCACAGTCTTATAAATAGGAAATGTAATTGGACTAGAAGCAAAAGAAATTCATGACAGTTACACTGCCATCCCCAAATTAATACACTTTAATGACTCTTCAAGAATGATGTTTTTTCATGTCTTGATTCTCTTGATTGTGATACTTTTTTTTTTCAGAATGAGTATCTTAGTTACTATTATCTTAAGACAAATTATGCCTTTCTCACAATACATTTTTTATATTATTCTATGACAGTAGTTAAATAAAATATATCCTTCTTTGGGGCCTGTTTCTGTATTTTCCTAAAAGGAACTGAAATAAGTAATCCCCCAAACTGACTATCTCGCTTCACATAGTAGTTCACTTTCCTTATCATTAAAGATTATTTCAGCTTGAAACCTGAAAATAAGTGACTGTAGGAGCACAGAACTGATTTGTCCAATTATCAGTATCCAGCATTTTGCATGATTTCAGATATCCAAGACATCTACATGGGGGCTGGCAGACTGAGTCACAGCTTGAGATCTGCAAGGCTACCTCAGGCAATCTAAAAATGGCACTAATGTTTATGTTCAAGCAACTGGATCCCATCTTGACCAGCAACATTTCATTTTTTGCATTCCATGAGGATATTGAGACACAAAAAATACCATACTATTGAAACACACTATTTTCTTCCCCATCCTTATTAAAGATCAAATGTAAAAATGAAAATAAAAATGAAAACAAAACAAACTGGCATGTATTTTAACAGTGTACTTTGAAATGTGGATTAAATCATCATTCTGTTTTCTAATTTTGTAGAAAGTGACAGCTTATGCACATGGCTGAAAAAAAGCAGAACCCATGGAAAAACTGCAAGCTAATATGTCACAAAGCTCCCTGTGGCACTAGATTAAAACAATAATCCTAATTCAAAGAAATATTATGTAGCAGATTTTAGGACTTTCAGAAACACCACTGATCTAAGAAAGAATTTGCAACCAACCAACTTAAAAATAAAAAGAGGAAAAAGATGACATAACAGACAGCTTCCATCACATTGTTTCTGTGTTACCTAAGGACTATAAAAAGTTCATCATCATAATAATTTAGTCCCATTACTATTAAAAAAACAGTCAATGATGATTATTTTGGCAGAGTATTACTACCTTGCTCCCAACACACAGAGAAACATATGGTGGATAACAGTGTGATTTCTCCTCAAAGGAAAGCTTCTGAGTGAAGCTTTCCTAATGTCCAGGGAAGATATTGCCCAAAGTAATGATTCTTGAGAGAGTATACAATCCTGCAATATTAGCATGACAAAGGCTTCTTCCCTAAGGAATCTCGAAAGCTCTTGAAATATATTTGGAAGTGCAAGTCACAAATCTGCACTCTCTCAAGAATGTACACTCCCCTTCTTCCTGAGAGGGTATACTACTCTGTACCCAAAGTATTCTGCAAGCTGTGTTTACTCTGAACCAAGCACCTTCCCAAACTGTCAAAGTTTGTTCTCACTTCTAATTTGCCCTTTGCCCAGATAGACTGGAGCACTGCTCAACATTTTTCCTGATGATACGCTGACATTAACACAAAATCTGAGCACTAGTCTACCAGAAGCCTATTGTCAGAATAATCTTACTTCAGAATCTGCCAGGCATGTTCACTAGAAACAAACTTGAAGGCTCCATTGATCTGTTTTATTAACAGATCTGTTCTCTTGCACATTTTAGACCAGCCAGTAATATCCATTTGGGGCAAAATATGATTGAATTAATCTCTCTCTTACTTCAGGATCTGTGTGGATTATTCTTCCTCTGATACACCTCTAGTAGGTAAACTGGATTTAGGAAGTGAAAAAAACACATGTTGGAATATACTCCCACTTCAATGGAGAGGGACAGAGTTCATTCTTCAAACTTGCCACAAGCATCTGACATTTGGAGCATCTTTGCTCAATGTTAAGTTCTGGCAGTGAACCAGAAACACAGATCCCAGCCAGCAAGCTTGGAAAGCAGCCCAAAGAAAGATCACTTAGTTGAACTTCAGCTGCCCAGGAATCCAACAAACACAACTGTTTATTTCCAAGTCTTTTGTGAATTAATAGATAAAATTTCTACAACGTGACTTCACTGGCAGTGTTTCTCCGGCTGACACAAAAATAATAGAAAGGTTTAGGATACAAAGGCACATATGTTTTGGCCCTGTTTCTACTGACGAGGAACACTACAATCTTGGATTAGCAGAAATAAGTTTTATAAATTTTATAAACGTAAATCGAAAAAATGTAAAAGGTTTATAGAATCACAGAATGCCTAAAGTTGGAAGGGACCTCTAGAGGACATCTAATCCAACCCCTCCGCACACACAGGGTTACCTGTGTGTACCATGGCACAGGACTGAGTCTTGAAGATCTCCAGAGGAGACTGCACAGCCACACTGGGCAGCCTGTTCCGGGGCTCTGTCACCCTCACTGTCAAGAAATTTTTCCTTAAGTTCCTGTGGAACTTTTGATGTTTCAGTTTGAGGCCATTTCCTCTAGTTCTGTCGGTGGCCACCAGTGAAAAGAGGCCAGCCCCATCCTCCTCACTGCCTCCCTTGAGGTACTTGTACACACTGACCAGGTCCCCTCTCAGCCTTCTCTTCTCCAGGCTGAACAGGCCCAGCTCCCTCAGCCTCTCCTCACAGGGCAGATGTTCCAGGCCCCTGATCATCCTCGTGGCCCTGCGCTGGACTCTCTCCAGCAGCTCCACATATCCCTCTTGTACTGGGGGGCCCAGAACTGGACACAGTGCTCCAGATGTGGCTTCCCCAGGGCTGATTAGAGGGGTAAGATCCCCCTCCCTTGACCTGCTGGAGACGCTCCTCTTAATGCACCCCAGGACCCCATTGGCCTTCTTGGCCACGAGGGCACACTGCTGCCCCATGGTCAGCCTGTCGTCCACCATGACACCCAGGTCCTTCTCTGCAGAGCTGCTCTCCAGCAGGTCGGTCCCCAGCCTGTGCTGGTGTCTGTGGTTATTTCTCCCCAAGTGCAGGACTGTGCACTTGGCCTTGTTGAATTTCCTGAGGTTTCTCACTGCCCAGTTGTCCAGTCTGTCCAGGTCCCTCTGGATGGCAGCACAGCCCT
Organism: Crypturellus undulatus; assembly: GCA_013389825.1. Classification (NCBI taxonomy): domain Eukaryota; kingdom Metazoa; phylum Chordata; class Aves; order Tinamiformes; family Tinamidae; genus Crypturellus; species Crypturellus undulatus. The sequence goes on along the minus strand of VWPW01012160.1, from coordinate 217,410 downwards.
TTGGAGTATCCGCTACTCCTCCCAGCTTTGTATCATCTGCAAACTTGCTGAGGGAGCACTCTGTGCCTTCATCCAGGTCATTGATGAATGAATTGAACAGGACTGGACTGAGGACTGACCCCTGGGGGACTCCGCTCAACACAGGCCTCCAACTAGACTCTGCACCGCTGATCACCACCCTCTAAGCTCTGCCATCCAGCCAGTTCCCAATCCACCTCACCGACCACTCATCCATCCCACACCTCCGGAGCTTGTGCAGGAGGATGTTGTGAGGGACGGTGTCAAAAGCCTTGGTGAAGTCAAGGTAGATGACATCCACCGCTCTCCCCTCATCTATCCAGCTAGTCATCCCATCATAGAAGGCTATCAGGTTAGTCAAGAATGATTTCCCCTTGGTGAATATGTATTTAATGAAGCATCTTAGTCAGATAACCAACTCTTGTAAATGCTTTTTAGTATCTGTGCAACTGACTTGAAAAACGTGCAGTTTTGTTAAATGTGTCAATTAAAATTTCAGCAAGAAACATGAAAACATTTGGCTTTAAGACAAACTTGTAGAGGAGGTTAAGAGAAAAATGACTATATGTTAATCATACTACTAGAGGAGCATTAATTCATGGATTCCAGAGAACAGAATTGGGAATACAAAGGAACAAAATAAAAAGTAAAATTAGAATAATTTAAATAATTAATCTAAACCTAATCTATCACTTCAGCACTGTTTTATGCATTTAACAATTTTACTCCATAACCATTTTTTTTGCTTATTTACCATAAATGATCTTCATCAAAAATTGACTTATGTGACCCTTTTTAAGCAACTGTGTTTTATACTCGAGCTATGATCTCTAAAGCCTTCAAAAGAGAATTACAAATATTAAAACCAATTAAAACTGCAGATTTCATCATACTTTATGCGTGTGTGTGTATATATGCATTTATGTATATATATGTACACACATTTATATATGTATACTTATACTTATATGAATAGAAACTGGCTTGCCAACAAAATTTTAGTTACTCTAACTACCACAGACGAAACAGGAGCTGAGTCTCACACTAACATTTATTTCTGTTACACCACTGCATATATTTTTAATAATGGCATTCTTCTGGAATGAGATGCTAACAGTCAGATCTGTTTGATCAGCTTTATCACAAGGTCAATCCTTCTGACATATTAACAGGATAGTTCATGGTCTTTGAATGGACATTATGGACTGACTCAAGTGTACCTGCCGTCCTGATACCCAAGCTGGACTGAAAATCCTTCAGGACAGAGAAAGCACAGCGCATTTGCAGAGCTTGCCCCATAAACAGTATAGGTATAAAGCTCTTGTTGGCTCACACTTTGTTGAAAGATATGCATTACAGTCTTCCTATATTATGGCTGTATTTTAACATTTGAGAAAAAAAAGGCAAAACACTTTAGATAACTGAGATGTTAGAAAAATGAGAGTATAATTTTTTTCTCTCCACATTTCTGTCTCTCATGAGTCCTATTTGAACACACAGTAACATGTAGTAACAACAACTTTCATTTTTCAGTCATAACTGGTCTTCTGGCACTGAGCTCCACCTGCTGACAATTTTTTCCAGTATTACACATCTTTCATACAAATACTCAGTGCTTCCAGTATAATGCTGCAATATGCAAAACGAGACTATGAACCATGCCTATGCTGAGAAAACCACCAGCTTTTTAAGAGGACCTAAATAGTTTTATCGCATCACCCAGTATCCTTAGATGTTGCGTTCTGTTTAAAATATTGTCTAATATTTTTGGAAAAAGTAAATACATATGCTTAAAGATATTAGTTTTGAAGTTTTACATATTTCTCTCTTTTTTACCTACTCCTTTTTACTTCTTTATATTATATAAGAAAAAAAAGAAGATGTCACATCAAAGTGGCATACAGATTTAATCATATAATTGCTAAACAAAATAAATTACTAAATCTACTACCAGGCTTTCACAGCTCCTGTGAGATTTCCTGTTCTGCAACAGTACCCAAGGTAGTAGAGATTCTGTAGCTTAAGTCTTACTATATAAAATGCAATCCACTATCTTCTAAAGTCTCGTATACTTAATTAAAACAAATGATATGTTGTCACTGCAAATTAAAAACTTTCTTAATGTTTTTAATCATATAATTAGACCTGAAGAAGGGTTTAGGTGGTGGTAGTTTGTTTCAATTGTGGTGGGCTGCAGCCAGGCAATACATAATCTTAAAACAAATGTCAGTCCACACTATCACAGATTAAACATCTAAATAGTAAAAACCTAATTCAAGTTTGCTGTTACTGATTAATTTTAAAGTGACATGATATGTAACAATTTGGGTAGTAAAGAGTTTTGGCAAAACAATAGCATTTAACTAGAATTTTCCAACTATTCCTTAATAACAATCTCCTTACTTTCATATAGGTAGAGTAGAATGAAAGTTGGATCTGATTTTTCTGCTCACATAGTGCACAATATAATTGCATAATTATGCTAAGGGCTCAGAGGAACTATTTTAAACTTGTGGCACATTTAGCACTCAGATTATCTTTATCTTGATGAGTTCTAATGCTATAAACATTAGAAATAAGAAAATATTTTACTTTTCTACATATGAAAATTCTTAGATATTACTGTAGCTCACAACTAGCCAAAACAATTTTTTTTTCTATTCCTTATTACGCCATCATGATGAACAAAACAGAACCTTCCAGCAACGTCCTTTTTTCCTTAAAATGTTTACATGAACATCAAAACACAACCAGCACTCTGTAAAAAATAACAAATATTGAAGAAAACAACATCATATTGAAGGCACACTAATAAAGTACAAGCCTTCCAACAGTTAATAGAGGCACTAAGGTAACATAATCTGTCTATAAAAACACCTCAAGCAGCACTTCAGAACTGTGTTCATTGTTAGTATCCTATGGCACTGTTATCTAGTGTAACAGATGGAAAACAAAACAATTTGCAAATTATTTCTCTAAGAAATTGGCTGCATTTACATGATGTCATAAAAATACTTCCAACAAATAGACATGAAGCTTCATAAAGCTTTTTTGTATATCATATTCTTAGTAACAAAATAAACTTTGACTTGTGACAGAATGTGAAATTTACTTCATTGGCAAGTAAATATGTACATTCACAACACAAGCCAATACAGTTTTGACATTCTTAAGAAAAATAACTGCAATGTTCTTCTATGTTTTGAAGAAGAATAGTTACATTCAAGCCTCTCAGATGACATGGTTTTAGATGAAGATCTGAATGTATTTACAAATGAAGAAATAATGAACTTCCAGAATTAACTTAAGAGAGAATGTCGGGATCACATGGTTGAGCCTGGAAGGGACCTCTAGAGATCATCTAGTCCAACCCCTCTGCTCCAGCAGGGACACCCACAGCACGGGGCATAGGGCAGCATCCAGGCAGGTTTGGAAGATCTCCAGAGAAGGAGACTCCACAGCCTCTCTGGGCAGCCTGTGCCAGGGCTCTGGCACCCTCACAGGAAAGAAGTAGAGGTGGAACTTCCTGTGTTTCAGCTTGTACTCCTTACCCCTCATCCTGTCACTGGCCACCACAAGGAGTTTGGACCCATCCTCCCTACATTGACTGCTCAAGTACTTGTACATAATGATCAGATTCCCCCTCTATCTTCTCTTCTCCAGACTAAATGGACCCAGATCGCTTGGTCTTTCCTCATATGACAAATGCTCCAGTCCCTTAATCATCTTTGTCGCTCTCTGCTGGACCCTCTCTAGAAGCTCCATGTTCCTCTTGTCCTGGGGAGCCCAGAACTGCCCCCAATACTCCAGGTGCGGCCTCACCAGAGCTGAGCAGAGGGGCAGGATCCCCTCCCTCGCCCTGCTGGCAACGCTCCTCCTCATGCAGCCAGGATCCCATGGGCCTTCTTGATCACGAGGGCACATTGCTGCCTCATGGTTAACCTGTTGTCACTCCCAAATCCCTCTTCAGAGAGCTGTTATCCAGCAAGATGAGCACCAGCATCAACAACACTCTATTACTATCATGGTGCATATGCATAACTAAAGCATTTTACCAAAAAGCAAAAATCTGTTATATAAATTGACATGATGTGTATATAAATAGTTCATCTCCTTATTATTTTTTCTCTTTTTAATATAGTAGGGGGAAAAAAAGCACTTGATTCCACAAATAAAAAAAGGGAAGGAACACTTCTCTCACATGTAACCATTTCCTTAGCATTTCACTGAGCAGCTGCCGTGTTCTGAGGAGTAAAAGTAACAGCATGCTAAATATTGAAGGCAAACAAATCACTAACATCTCATATATGTGAAAACTAATCCATAAAAGCAAACACTACTGCCCATCCCTTTAGTAAACATATACTGTTTGTTTTTTAATATGGCCTATTATCTCTACCTTATACATAATTGTATACAGTTGGGAAAAAGTTAATTCTGAATGTCAAGAAAGTGCAAATAGTTTAAAAATAAATTGCACAGAAATCATGTTTGCAAATATTAGCTGAACAGTGCTAACGCTGTGTTAAATTCATTTCTCAGTTACTTGTGTGCTGCGATTCCAACAGATTTTACTGCTAGTTTTCTATCTAGAACTGTGAATGCACTTCCTCAAAACTGTGTGTCATTAGCAATAGTCACTCACAGTTTATGTACTTATTAAATCTAGTTAAGAATTTATCGTTTTCATTTAAAAAGTCACCTAATAAGAGTCTGAGTATGAAGGGTACGGCAGAGCAAGCAAATTCTACAAATGCAGAAATGATCAAATTTCTGCATTCTGAAAAATAACAACCGATTAACAGTTTCATCCAACCAAGAAAAATTCTACAAATTTCAAGTGAAGTGTCCTCTCGTCAGTCATCACTCATATGAACAATTTAGGCCTCTGACTCCAGTTCTAAAATACAATGGCAAGATTTCATGGTATGTAAACAAATATAAAGTAAAGTAAAAAAACAATTATAAAGTAAAATAAATATAAAGCTTACCATAGAAGTGACTGATCTGGCATCTTCTTCATAATTCACTACAGGTGGCGGCTCCTTCCCATCATTCTCTTGAACCTTTTGTTCCAGTAGTTCTTTTTGTGCTGCAAATTTTGCCTCAGAGCATCTTAATTGCTGAACTGTTTGCTTGAGTTCTTCCAGTGCTTGCTTTTGGCTCAGCAAAAGTACCATACTGCAGAGAAAAACAACAAAGCTTAGAAACATACATGATTTAAAATACATACTTTGATTAATGAAAGCTACACAAAAGAAAGCATATTCAATAGGGGAACTTGTTTATTTAGACATTATCCATCCAGTTTATATAGGAAATTTTATTAAGTTTTTGAACGAAAAAATGTGAAAAGTCTTCACCAGAGTTACTTCAAAAGCATACATGAGACAAATATTAGAAAATTCTCAATGCTACAAGATCATGAAAGCAGACACCTATTCATTCACTCGCTTTCTTTTCAACATACTACAAAAATAGCATGATAAATACCGAAAGACCTATTCTCTTCATCTAGTTTGACTGAACTTATTACCACTTAGGTTCCCTAAGCTAACCAACTTTTGAGTAAGAAGAAGTAGAGAAGAAAAGCTTTTAGATTATTATTTTCAGTGATAAGTAATCCACTGCAATCCAGGTATAAATTTGACTGGCTTCAAATTAGATGTGTCTGATGTCTTTATCTTCTGGACTGATAGGTCTTGTACTGTGCAAGTATTTCTGGACTGCTCTCAAGGTATGTTTCAATATTCTCTTTATTAACTTAAATTCAAGTACAGAAGGGGCTAAAAAATACTTTCCTGTTTTCTGCACATTTTTATGTTTTTTCCCTGAACTACCTCTTATCTTTGAACATCTATGAGAACGGGAACCCATATTCAAACAGCAATTTTACCCATACAAGTGTTTCACCATTTGTAAATTGGAGAGATTGCAACTGCATTTTCACATTTCCTTTACTGCCTCCAGTATTACTCCAAAACCAGAGCCAAAGCCACATTTAACTACTCTAAACTCTCATTTTCATTCGTATAAGTTTATATTTGGATATAACACTAGTTTACTAGCATCTCACCTTAATATTAGTCACTTTCACTTCACTGATTTAAACAAAAAATGCTCAGTGTTTCAAAATAGATTCATCTTTTTGTGAAAGAAATTTCACACCTTCACTCCCCCATCAAGAGTCTTCAAATTATTATCCTGTAAATAAAATCTTGTAAAAAAACCAAGGTGTTCCTTTCCCAAACAACAGCTGTGGCATATCCTACTCAAGGTTGTATGCTTCAAGAATGCTACCATGCTTGACAAGATGTGGCAAGTGTGGGGAAAAGCAGAGCCCTGTAAGTAGTCACAGAACAGCCCCCTCTGCTGTGTTAGCTCTTACTTGTCTGTTATACTCCAATTATCATGAGTTTCACTCTTTTTCTGTAACTGGAAAACCAGTTTGAAGAGATACTTTGTTCTGTTCAAGCTTAAGTTACAATGCTATTCAAAGGCCTGGCTCTTCAGTACAACAAGTAAATTAAGGAAGCTGCTTAGCTCTCTGGGTCTGGAGCTGGGAAAGGTTATATAAGAAATAGGAAGCTAACCCTTTTTTTTTGGTATTTTTGGTATTGATAAAAATTCTCGCTAAAGCAAAAGATTAGTGCAGGTTATTTCATATTTAAGTCCTAGCAATTGCATTACAAACAATTTCCCCTTCAATTATTTTTATTGATATTTGTTATACTTACTCTGACTTCTTTTCACAAGTTTTAGAAGATTCTTCTATTTTTTTCTCTAGTTCCAGCACAAGTTCCTCTTTGCTCAAAAGTGTCTGCTGCGTCTGTATCAGTTCTTCTATTACCGTTTTCAACCTGTGATACACACATTTCAGAATTCAGTGGAATCAATTGCACATATTTGGAAACATTGCTCCTTGACAGCCTTTTTTGTATCCATTGTTTTATGTTATTAACTTTTCTTATTATAGTACCCTTACTTGATTGTGCACACATCCATGAATCACATGCCTGAATACTCTTCTATCAATAAAACTCTCTCTAGAATGCATGTTGTTATCTTCCTAAAATATATTTTCTGGTGAATTAGCAATATGAAAGACTTACCCACTATTACCAAAAACATTAGATAAATATCAGATAATACTCAGTAGTTTTAATATATTTTATCTGAAAATATTAAGGCAGTGCTCATCTCTTGCTTAAAAGTGTTGCCTGAACTCATATGAATGATCTGTATATCCTTCTCTACGATTAACATCCTTTTTAAAGTCCCCTATCTTTAGTAATGGTAAATTCAAAGTAAAGATTAACTTGTATATTATAATATATGTGGTTGTGAGGAGAAAAATCTATACCTTATGCATCAAATGTCTCTAAGCTGACAACTGCCACTCAGAAATGGGATCTTGAGGCTACAATAGATGATTCCATGTAACATGTAGTTAATCTTTGGAATTCTTTGACCTACAATTCTGTGGATTGTAGCTGCTTACACATATAAAAAATGACAAACTCACACACTAAAAATATATAACTAAAGCTACTTAGAAACAAATATTACTTTTTTATTAGAAACAAATGTTAAAAAGAAATTATGGGGGCTGAGAACATATTCTGAGAAAATAGCACTGGATGCACGTTCTCTTTCAGTTCTCTTCTCTCAACTTTTCCCATTGACTAATGTCAGAAAGATATACTAGACTTTGCTCTGATGTTACACCTAAGCTTTTTCACTCACAGATCTTACTATAACCTACACCAGCAAGTGGATTTCTTGAAGTCAGGAGCAATTAGAAGAGCTTTGACTCCTATTCCAAAATAGTACCACAGTATTTCTCTCTCAAACATATGAAAAAAATAAATTGCATGAATATGAGCTTTAATACATTGAAGTTTGTATTAAAAATGTGTCTTTGTAAATATTTGTCTACATATCTGGACAAACACAAGCACTTACTTCTTCAAAAAAAAAGCAGCAGCTCAGCTGTGCCTAGACATGTTACTGATTTATTCCAAAATACAAGGACATTGAAGACAAGCAAAACAAAGGGTTTTTTTTGTAGTTATGAAAGGTACACTGTTATAAAACAAAGCACTACAAGTCATTTTAAAAGGAGTTTTGTTTGTTTGTTTTTGTAACTGTGCTAAACTACATACGATTTATGTAGGCACTAAGGTCAATTTAGTAATGATACAGAACATATGACAAACAGAAGTATGTTTAAAAGAGAGGGAGAGTGCACAAGAAATGAAAGGAAATGAACAAAATCCAGAGAATCTCCACAGTATTCAGGAAACAGGGAATAGAATTTACAGAAGACAAATGCACGTTCTCATTTGAAATGCCTTGCTTTTATTATGCTCCATGCTGACGTTTTATGAAAAAAATTGTTTTGTCAAAAAATCTGAATGAAACACAGGACATAGTTTAAGATGACAAACAAAAACTCAAAATAAAAAATAAAAGTGATTTTTGTTTGTATTAATTATGCTTTTTATAGAAAAATGATAAAATAAATAAAAATGGATAAAAATGCATTATAGATGCAAAAGAAAACTCACTAATAAAATTCTGAATTTATCATTTTATAATCAATAAAAAAGGCGTATAATTTAATAGTTGCAGTCTAACCAGTGACTGTCCCAGACCATTTAATGGCAAAAGGTGGGTCTGACAAGGCAACAAGAAATTATGATATGAAGGTAGTATATGTCAGCAAATTTGTTTCCCAATAACAACTGAATAATGGTATGGTTGGGGAAATTAATAAAAAAGAACCAGATGAACAAAATACGTCAAGAGGGAGTCTATCACCCAGAATAGCCAAAAGCGTGATGAAATATAAGAGGTAAGTTTATATTAATAAATTGATACACTTGAAAATTCATAACAATTAACAAGATTTTTTTTTAGAAAAAAAAAAAGTAAAATAAATAAAAATATGAACATATACTGACTGACAATTTAAATCACTGACAGCATAGTGTACTCAGTGGCTTCAACAATATCTTTTAGTATTTTTTCTAGAGTGCTGAGTGTGGAAACACATTTGAGAAGAGGAGTAAGTTTCTAAGAAGGATTCACGATGCATTTGGGGCATTGTATAAATTAACTGGTGAGGAGGGGGAGTCTGGACTGAAAGATCAGCTAAACTGGGTAGTGGGGCAGGAAGAAATATAGGAAATATTTTATGCAAAGGAAAAATAGAGTGTTTTCTGTCTACAGGCTGAAAACGTTATTTCATAAACTGGACATTTGCAACAGACTGACGACTTGGGTATGGGATGAACTGAGTGAACCTCGTAATATATGTCATAATGTATGACAGTATTTCCAAACCACAAAAGATTTGTGAGGACAGACTTACGTGACTTGTAAACTTTCTGCTGTTAGATTATTCCATATGATCTCATTAGCTTGAAGATTTTCATTTTCTTCTAGTAAAGACATATCAAACTCTATTTCTTGTTCAACAACTTCTGATAACCTAATTTGGTAAATAAAAGTTACATTTGCAAAATTAACATTTATTACCTAGAACAGGGAATCTATTTGCATGGGTCCATTCTTTACCATTCTTTGTATACCTGCTTGTGGAAATTTTGCCACAACTGTGGAAATTTGCATAATAACAGCAACAGATAATGCAAGAAGTCTTAGACTATTCACTCATGTTCCAATATGCAATATCAGTTCAATAAAAAGCGGATATATTTTTAAATAAAAAACTTTCTTGCATAACTAGCATACTCTGTTCTGCTTCAGGCACTACTTACTCTGCAATAACTGTAGTTAACACAGTGATACCTAGAGTTCATTTCAAGCTATTTACAATTTAGGCAAGGAAAGCACATAGCTGAGAAATTTAGCTTAGCCCAGTATGTAAAAGACATCCAAAACCACAGTAACGTAGCTCACACTATATCTGGGTTATCACGTATAGAATGCTACCAGTACAAAAATTGTGATTCCTCATGCAGTAGCATAATTAGAATTTTGTCATTCAAGAGACCGTCAAAGAGTCTGTAAGGTTAAAAATTTGCATGTTCAGAAATTTAGTTGAATATCACATGGAACAGCTTTTCAAAATAGGGAAAAGCTTTATAAATAACAATTTTAAAAAAAACCAAACACATAGATTCAATTAGGACCACCTTAGTAGTGTTGAATTTTAGCACAAGCATTTCTCAAGAGGAAATACCAACACGCACAACAAAATGGAAACATACCTGTGAGTTTCTATGAAGTCACTATACTCAGAGTTAGGGTCTATCTGTTCAACAGAGGTCTGGATCTCTTTGTGGACGTTCACAATCTCTTCTGTTACGAGGCTAGTGATTTGGCTATACTCATCCAAGATGCCTTTCCTAGAGAGGAAAAAATATATCTATGATATATGACGTGACTCTGAAGACATAGATTGCACTGAAGATGCCTCGAGCATTCAACTAGCTGTTTCTACAAAATTTTTAACGGGTTAAAAAAATTACCTAAACATGTAAGATCATATATTACTTGAATAAATAACAGATGAGTTGTGCCCTGTTTTTACAGATAGGTCATGTGTGTGGAAAAAATCTGTTATGAGATTTATCCCTATTTATGAGAGTTTCTTCTACTGATTTCACAGTATCCACATGTAACACAGTTGAACTAAAACTCCGGGGAAAAGGAATATAAACAGATCACTGATGACACACTTTTTTCCACAACCAGAAGACATATCTCACTAGTTGTCACTCACACTAAAGTCTTTCATGTTTCCTTGACTGATAAAATAAATATACTCTGACATATGGTAAGATGACTCAGAGAATAGTTAGTATGCATTTCCTGTAAGATCTGTTTTTCTGTATTGTTTTGATGATGCTCTATCATATCTTAATTTTTATGATTTAGCCATAAGGACAAGAATGCATATCAGTTACAAATCTTCATTTTTTTATAAGAAGCATAAAAATCAAGCAAGAAGCTCATGTGACATCTAGTCCCTAACAGTGTTCTGTCCCCAACAGTGGGCAGAAATGATTAGGGAGTAGTACAGGAAAAATAAGTGATATTCTGCTATTAATTTACTGTCATTCAGTGATTACTTCTCCAGAATATCATCTATTTCCTTAACTTTTAGCTTTCCATATATAACTTATTTTGTATTTCATTTTTCTTCATTACAAATTTGTTGACTTGCTAAGTTCTGAAGAACAGGCATCTTTTTTTTCCTATGCACCTTCCTCTGGGTCAGTTGTAATTCATCACTATTTAAAAAAAAGGAATATATCTATATTTATTATTATTATTATTAGACTTTTCCTAAATAAGGCCAAGTTAGGTTCACTGCACAAAAAATTACTTGCTTGGATTTTTTCAGTACTGTTTCCTGACTTCTCAATATTGACTTAACTGTGAACATATTTGAAAAAGATTTCAAAAACAGTTCAAATTGTGAGGAAAGAGACAGAGCAGTGTCAGTTACAACACTGATGGATCTAAGAGCAACAGCAGCTTTATCCATTACCACCAAACCAAAACTGATATTAATAATTTTAATCTGCAAGACTTTGGATCACCCATATATGTGAAATCACCACCTATTTTTGTGGAATTAAGCCCAAAGTTAAAAGATGGCAGTAATTACCCTATAAATTTAGATCCCTCTAACTATGTACTTAAGTGACAAGAAATATTTTTGCTGTTTTTAGTTCAATATTTAATTCAATATTGAACCAAAGTGAAATGACAGAGCACAAAAATATAACTAGAGTCTCTTACCGTGATTTTACATACAAGGTTAGGATAAAAAGATTGTGGAGATATTTCATCTATATCGCTGATTCATCAAAATCAAAGCCAGTAATAAGATAATTCATAAGATAGTTATGTAGCCATCTAAGCAGATAGAGCATGAAATATCTAGCTCTCTCTTAATCCTTATGTGCTAAAATGAAGATGGACATAAACTCCAGGAAAGCAGTTATAGAAGAGTGCTTCACCTCTTTAAGACCTATACCTTGCTTTAAGCGTAAAGCAATGCTTTCAACTCACAGTGCTCAGAATAACCTAGAGAAATACCTACAGAACAGTCTCCTAAATCTGCTCTTTCTCTTCAGCAAAGAGAAGGAAGCGGCATGGGGTAAAGAATCAGAAGAGAGAGCATAAAGTCCTTGTTTACAGTTCTCTGAGATCAGCACTTGGAACGCCTTCATTAGTAATGTGCAGAATGATCTTTCAGAAAAAGGTAACTGTATTTTTAAGACAGCATGCCTTATGATTAAAATAGATTGATATCATCTTGTTACTCGCACACACACGTGAGTAACCATGAATCAATCTGATCCTCTTTCCCAGATAGCTTTCAAGAGTATTTGTCAGTGAAACTACTGGATAAATAATTAACTTGCCATAGTATCTCAAATGACAAAAAAGCATGGAGCATGAACTAAATTATAAACACTGCAGACAAAGATTTTTGAACTTTAATGTAAAGACATACTCTCACCACAATGAATGCATAACCTCTTGATACAACTAGCTGCGTTTACCTGAATAGACTTTTTATGGACAACTGTTGTCATTGGAAAGATCAAAACAGCTTTTTCATTACCCCTTTATATGCAAGTAATTAATCACAATTTACTGCTTTCTAACAATAATAAATTAATTGGAATTTATACAATGTACAAACCGGAAAATATAAGAAAATATCACATACAGGGCTTTAATCATTTCTTCTTGCATCTTCTGTAATGAATCAAGTAACAGTGGCAGTGTCGTGTCATAGTACTGGTGTTGATGCAACTGTGCACCTTTCAGTGCCAATACATATTGATTATGCAACACATGAAGCTTCATAGTAGCTTTATCACACCGATCTTTGGCTTTTTCGGTCTCCTTTCCTGAGACAAAGTAAAAATACATATGGTGATTCAAAAGGATAAACACATCAATATTTGCAGATTACATACATCTAAGATTTGTTTTTCAAAACTTCTTCAATAGTCCTTTCAAGCTAATTCTCTCAAAAAAAGCAAATTGCAACAATTTTCACTCAATTTGTAAGAGCAACTGCCTTGGTGTTCTTATTCAAGATTAAGTAAGAAAAAAACCTGCTGTATTTTCTCTGAACAATAAGGTGAGAATTCTTTTATTGAAATGCACATGAAAAGCATAATCTATAGTAATAAAAATAATACAACCATGAAGAGTTATAAAAGACACCCTCAAACACATAACTACCACAAATGCTAATCTATTATTTGCCACAAAGCATACAAGCAAATTGTTATGAAGAAATTAAATGTCCTACTAGATCAGAGCTATGATATATCTAGACCATTATTTTGTCTTCACTAGTGATAGTAGAATTCCCTTCTAGAACTGGACAAAGTGATATTTGGATATTTGTGGACAATATTTTTGGCTCATTTTCCCATCAAATGTTGTACTGGATAAGGATCGCTATATATAAGCTACAACCCTGTTTATTCCCTGAACCATGTATTTTTCCCTGAGTATGTCCAAGCCATTTTTGATATTGTCGATAATTCTCTGCTTCTACAACTTGCTCTGGCAGCAAGTGCCAGTAACTCCGCCTGCTGTATACTGCACTTTCCATTTATCTGTTTGAAAACAGTCTACTGATGGTTTCAGTCAGCACCACCTAGTTCTTGTACTGCAAGATTGGGTAAGTAATAGTTCCAAATTCATCAGGTAATCAACTCCTCCACTAGGTCACTGATGAAAATGTTGAGTAAGAGACAGACCAAGCAATAATTCCATTGGTTACTGAGTCTGTCCCATTATGGAAAATGACGATTAAACCTCATCCTTTTCTTATAATTCTATGTATGTGGTCCAATGACATATATAGGTCACATTTAATTTTTTATATACATATACACACACATGCACAGACAGACCAACACATATGGGTATATCTGCATATATTTTCCTCAGATTAAGATAAACCTTCAGATTTCATGCGACAAAGAATCCCTTAGGTATGGCAGCCTCTCAAAAACCTCCAGTACCAAAGGCTGGTGCAAAGAATTCACTGAGCTGTACTGCCTTGACTTAATCATCCCCAACTACCCCCTTATCCTTTTCTCATCAAGAAAGCCTACTAGTTTCCTTGTTGGCTTTCTACATCTGCCATGCTTAAAAAACATCCAAAATTGGCTCAGTAGTAGGCTCTTCAAATTCTCTGACCCTCCTAATCTTCTGCATACCTACTAGGTTTTCTCTGTTGTTTGAAAACATTTAACCTGAAGAAGATAAGGCTCAGAGGAGTATCTTATCAATGTTTATACATCTGAAATGAAATGAGGGTGCAAAGAGGATGGGGCCAGACTCTTCTCAGTGGTGCTCAGTGACAGGACAAGAGGCAAAATAGGAAGTTCCTGCAGCACAGGAAGTTCCATTTGAGCTTAAAAAGAAACATTTTGAGGATAGTCAAACACTGACACAGGCTGCCCAGAGAGGTTATGGAGCCTGGAGACATTGAAAACCTGACATGGTTCTGTGCAATCTGCTTTCAAATGATCCTGACTGAGCAGGAAGGATTAGATGAACTCCAGAAGTTCCTGCCAACCTCAGCAGTTCTGTTTTATGCATTTTCCTGTTTTCATTTATTTTCCAGAACGCTAAAATATGCAGGTCTATGCAGGATCCTTATTTTATCTATTTTAGCTATGACATGCTCTTTTGAACACTTTAGAAAAGGCAGGAGAAAAAAAGTGAAGTGATTAAGATGCTCACTGAAGAACGAGAAAATGTGGGCTGAGTGCAAAGAAAAGGAATATGAAATGTAGTGTTTATATAATGAAACAGTAAACAATAATAAGTACAGATATTTGTAAAGAACTATCCACGATGAATAACCTGTTTTAAGTTTTCTAAATGGTTTCAGGAGCAAGATCTTGAGGTTAGCACAAGCAGTTTGATGGAAGTGTTAGCTCCATAGTTAGCAGTTATCCAAAAATGTGCTCTTAGAAAAGGACCACACAGCATTACTTTGCCTCTCAGTAAACCTACACAGAGTGTCATGTAATTCTTTCATATCAAGAGGGCCACATTTGAAATAAAAAAGGCTTAGAGAAAGAGCATCAAGCATCAGAAAGGCATGAAATGCAAACTGCACAAGAAGGAGCAAGATGATGAGAACGCTTGAAGCTGAGAGAACACTGAGCAGCAGCAACACATCTGTACACAGATGTCCCTGACCTCTTTCAATATAACAGCTGGAAGTCATCATATGAATGTAGTATTTTATTCAAAACAAATAAAAGGACATATTACTTCACCTAGTACAGTTATCAAACTGTATGCTTTGTCCGAGGGATATGAAAAATTTCTGTAGTTTAACAGCGAACACACAAATGCACACAAGATCTTTGACGGACTATTAAGATCCAAGATGGCACTTCTGAGTTAGGAATTCTCTAGGTAACAAACGTGTATGAAATTGAAAGAAATACTATCTGCTTGTGCATTCTCAGACATTACCTAGACATCTGTTACTGGCCACTGTCAGTTATGTCCTTAACACACATTAAGAAAATTATGTAAAAAGCATATTTTGCCTTTTACTTAGTTGAAAATATTCTAATTACTAGGCCAGTTTTGTATGTGGAACAGATTTGCTCTATTATAATTTAACTATATGAGAACATTTCTCTTGTACAACAAGAACACATATTTCCAGAACTGTCACTGAAGAACTATTTTTCATCTAGATATCTAAGCTCTTGGAGAAAAAAGTGTATATCTCCTTGTATCTTTCTTATATCTTTCATGTATTTTTTCATGATATCTTTATGCAGAGATGGGTTTTCCGCCCAAAAAAAACTAGAATATGCAAACCACTGAACATGGTCATGTGTTGCATCAATAAGCCAAAAGAAATGTAGGGCAATGACATTTCATTTGCAAACTAGTACTTGTGCACTATGCAATCATCCTGAAGAAGGGAAAGCAGAGGAAGACAAGGAGTTAACAGAAGATGACTGAATGGAAACGAACAGCCCATGGAGTAGTTACACTGTAGGGACTGGATTAAACAGGAAAGGACAACAAACAGAGCAGAAGACAGGGAAAAGTGTTTTGCATGGCCTGTCCTTGTCCCTTGGGAGATAAAGAATCAAGCACTTTGGAAACAGAGAGAGGAGGACAAGTGGTAGCAGATAGAGAAATGCTGGATCGTCTCTTCATTTTTATCAAGTATTTGGCCACATCTACTCAAAGTATTTTGCCAGCATGCCCTCAGTTACACTACCTAAAATTAATTCTGAACATCACATTCAATTTGACGGTTTAAAACCTATAATTTTTCTATGCATCTCCATGCTTCTTTGTGGGGGTGCCAGAGCCCTGGCACAGGCTGCCCAGAGAGGCTGTGGAGTCTCCTTCTCTGGAGATCTTCCAAACCCGCCTGGATGCCACCCTGTGCCCCGTGCTCTGGGTGTCCCTGCTGGAGCAGGGGGGCTGGACTAGATGATCCCTAGAGGCCCCTCCCAATCTCAACCATTCTAGGATTCTGTATTTAAACTACATTCCTTTTCAGTTTACCACAAATCAGCAAACATCCCTAAATTGAATGTACATCATTAATCAGGTTTCTGATTTATGAACAATAACAAACAGCTTCAAACAGTTAAGCTAAGCTGAATATTTTTCCTAAAAATCATTACAACTAGGATATTACAGACTATCAATATTATATCTCTTTCAGAAACCTCAATAATGGCGAAATGATGTCATTTTCCTATCTGCCTTGAAGATTAAATTCCTTTGCCATCCTAAACAGAATACTCAATTAATTTTGGAATAAATCAAAGTATCATACACACTCAACTTTTAAATACAGCCTCTGGACCTATAATTAATACAAGAAACATAGCTACAGTACTATTTCCATATTGTAATTTGTTTTTTAAAACAGCAGAATGCAGTGAGGCAGCATGCACAGTTGTTCTACATGTCAATTAACATAGAGGAAAACATCCAATTTTCTTTATCTGTATAATGAATTTCATAAATAGATCTAATAATAATTCTACTGCCATCAGTTGTTGACAAATCTGTTTAATGTTTATAGAAACAGACTGTGTATACAATATGTCACGCCATAAACAGTATTATGAAGCTTGCAAAATTCAATTATGCAAGTTTGACATTCGGAAATAAAAAGCTGGCATACTTGTTAAACCATTCTAGGAAGTTGAGTATTTCAATTTTTAATAAAAATTCTCTGAAGTTTTTACACCATACAGTACAACATAGGTATCCAATAAGTTTCTGTAGGGTATTTTCTATTAAAAAGCCAGATGGCTATTCTAAAGTTGTATTAGTCTCCTATAGCCTAATATTTAACTAGAATAAAAGAACAGAAGCTGGATACTTTGAAACTGACAATAACTTCAGCTAATAATGTTCTCTTGCTTTGTTTCTTTGTTTGTTTTTTAATAAGTATTTAACTACAGTGCAAGCAGCTTGAAGAAACCAACTTCCACAAAATAAGTATTGCAAAAACAGAGAAACATTTCATACACATTTTAGATAAACAAGAAAACTATACTAAGTAGTTCCATGCTTTCCTAACTTCCATGATTCCCACACTCCTCCCCCTCAACTTTTTTTGCTTGATCAGTAATGTTATTTCCCTTTAGATGACTATCATTAAATCTTTAGTTGTCTCTGATGGAGCAGTGGGGTTGGACTAGATCATCTCCAAAGGTCCCTTCCAACTTCAAACCTTCTGTGATTCTGTGATTATTGACTACAATATAATTTAACAATTGTGACTGGTTCAAATTTGCATTATAAGTGATAATAATGATTTATTCCAATAATGAAATTCAGATACTGTACTTCACTGTAAACTCCAGTAACCTATGTGGGACAAGAATCACATACCAATAGAGGTGGTTGTAGAGAAAACTTTAAGGCACAAATTAAACCATGACACAGGCTTAACTGTTCAAATGCCCAATTCAGCTTCATTATAAGGAAGGTTAAAGTAAAGATAGAGACTCATATCTCTTGTTTTTTCTGCAGTGGGAAATTCCCAATAAGCTGAATTCGTTTACAGGTCTTCAATTAAAAGTTGTGCAATATGCTGCAACAGCACATGGATACAAAAACAAAGTGATTTTATTTAAAAGTAATCTTTTTAAAGAAAATGAGCCATAATAAAATTTTATTGTTTTGAACAACAAGAAATACAAAATATTCCCTTCAAAATCAAAAGTCTGAATAGAAATATTTTACAACAGCCATAAGTAGACAGAAAAGTCCATAGTATATCCTCCTATAAGTGTTCATAAAACCCAGAGAATGTCTATCTGGAGTCCAACGCTACAATATTCCAAGGACCACCCCGTCTCACATCATGGGAGATTTAACAGCACTGACAGGTACGACCTTTCACCATTCAACAGTGAAGGTAAACATTCAGAGGAGGCAATGGAGACTACATAAGGGCCGAGCACACAACAAATTAACTCACTTTCAGAATTTATAGCTCCTGACATTGAGACAGCACCTTTTACTTAACTGAGCAGAGAACACTGTCCCATAAAAAAAACACTAACAAAGACAACATCCATCTGACAAAAGAGAAAATCCTTTTATGACTACCTCCTGAATTTCTTAACATCTAGAAAAATAACAAAAGATGTTGAGTGGAAAGGAGAAAATTTTCCAGACTCAGTGTTGTAATCTTCTGAGACAATGTGTGTCTCCAGAATCAAATAAATAAGGAAGTGACTTTACAGGAGATTTGTTATTGATAAATAGTGTAGTGACAGCAGGAAAAAGAAAAAAAAAAAAAAAAAAGAGCTTTTTTGTGTTCACCTCAGAAACTCCTCTAGGTTACTCCCAGTTTTAAGTGCCCACTGCTTGCAGGGTCAACGAACAGCTTCTCTGAAACTTGCCATGATTTCAGTTTGATCGCTAGTTGATCATACCTTTGTCTCACCTTCCAGCCTCCTTCATATTCCTCAAATTACTTTCATGATATTCTCCTGTTAGACCATTTCAACTAAATCTTGTTATTTCTACCCTACTGCACACTGCAGAGCACGAAATACTAAACTGTGCTTGCAGCTCCGCGCGCAATCTGCGGCATCACAGCTTGCTTGGAAAAAAGTCAGACACTCCCACAACCCTTTCTCTTTTCCTTTTACACTTCAGACTGTGGAACAGAAGCATGAAATAAATTGCTTTCCTCTGTTTTTCTTTTTATAGTTTTTTTTAGTCTATCTCATCCATTACCATTTTATCCTCACTTGTCTCATATAGTTAATCAGTATTTTTAGTTTAAATGACTGTTTAAGATGCTTCCTATCCATTAAGATAGTTGTTCTTCGTTCCCAGGAAAGAGCAAAGAGCCTGGTGCCATTTTCTTTTTTTTTTTTCTATTAAAGGCTTGCTAGGGCATCAAAACATTTGATTTCAGGGAAGTTAAAATTGGAAAATAATATCAGTAGGCCAACAAGGCTTTCTTTTTTCTTTTTTTTTAAATGGAGCATCAATGCTCCTTTGACAAAAGACACAAATCTTGAAAGTATGCTGATGTTTCAAAAAGAAGCTTACGTTTTTCTATGGTTTTCTTTAGAATCTTTTATTTTCTACCACACTGAACTATAGAGCTGTGTGAAAGCACACATACATACATGAGTGGTTTGAGGTTTAAGAAAGAAGTTTTCCAAATACTTTCCCAGACCTGCATGTATCTTTTCAGACACATTTTTTTCAGCACTTCTCATAACAAAGGTGGCACCTAATTTGTGCGTTTTTTTTTCCCTGTTTCTACACTATTTATCAGTAACAAATCTCCTGTAAAGTCACTTTCTTATTTATTTGATCCTGGAGACACACATTTTCTCAGAAGATTACAACATTGAGTCTGGAAAATAATGCACTTTTATACTATTTGTTTCCACTGTTCTAATGAAAATATTATCTCTATATGTGAATGACCTAAATAAGGCCAGAAGAGTCTTAATACTAATGTATTAATACTAATCTACAAAGCACATTTTATGCAAACTACTTCAGTTAAACTAAGATGGTTTTGGTTATT
Organism: Crypturellus undulatus; assembly: GCA_013389825.1. Classification (NCBI taxonomy): domain Eukaryota; kingdom Metazoa; phylum Chordata; class Aves; order Tinamiformes; family Tinamidae; genus Crypturellus; species Crypturellus undulatus. Next base: position 197,303 of record VWPW01012160.1, on the reverse strand, counting down.
ACTTCTGTCTTAAGAAGCAAACTCTAAAATTTATTGACCAGCATAAATTAGTGAATAAAGAATTGTAAGTGCAGTACTCTTAGTTAATCTGGGTTTCACAAAACTAAATTCCCAAAAAGTAAGAAAATAAAATAATATATTGGATTTTAATCTCCAAGGTCTTTTTTCCCCCTTTATTTCTTGCAAGAGACTAACAGGAATGTGCTTCTTCTAAAAAAGAAAGTCTCACACTCACATCTTCACTCAGTGCATTTCTAAGAAGACAATACAGTTCTTTCTTGGACCTCATCTAACAGATTCATGATGACAAATGACAAATTGTTTTCTGATGGAAAAAAATATATATATTTGTATACATTTATAGATTTCAAGTTTACAGAATAGCGAAGACCTAAATTCTGAGTTAACTTTACTGAGCTAACTCTCATCTGGTTAACAGGCATCAGCAGTTAAAATAAGCAAAGTAAAAAAGTAGCAAAAATAAAATTAGATCTTATTAATGCAAACATATTAGAGCAGTAAATAAATATCCCTATTAAATCACTGTCTGTGAGGACTGAGAGCAAATCCAAGGCTGCATGTCAATGTGGAGTGCAAACGGTATGCCTAAGCTGGTTACAAACTCACTCCACAAAAAGTCCAAGTGATGCTTCTTCCCTACAGCTGCATAGGTCACCATGTCACGTTCCATTTTCCTTGTTAACTCAACCCCAAGATGTCAGCACAGTGCTGCAGGCTCACACACTGTCATTTTGCTTGCTCTGGAAGAAGTTTACACATTTTTTTTCCTCAATATCACACATTCAAAGGATTTCTAAGGGCCATCCACTATGCAAAGGCCATCTAAGGCCAGTATTTCTCTTATATGTAGCTCAAGATGAATCCAGCATGCACTACTGTTCCAATTCTGCGAAGGAACATGGCACACAGTTCCAGTATGTACTACTTACACAGTCTTCCAATCCAAATGGTTTGAAACCAGAGTAGACTATTAGAATTCATCTGTTCACATTGCCAGTTGCTGAAGTATGTCTCATTGGAGAGGCACTGTACTTGCTCACTGATCAGCTTGCTCACTAGATCAGCATGCTCACAGACCTCAATCTCACCCAGTTTGCTTTCTGTAACCACACATAATTCTGCCTTTTTTTCCCCTACCTTCCTCTTTTCCTTAATACCAAAATAGGAAAAAAAAAAAAAAAAAAGAAAAAAAAAGAAAAACCTCCCTATCATTCCACTGAGTGACATCAAGCAGACCATAAGGCACTGCAGGACTCCATGTTCACAGCACAGTTGGTCAGGCTGCCTCTGTTATTCCAGAGGAATCCCTGGCCCCAAGAGGACAGTAAGACATGGTCAACCAGCCCAAGGTCTAGGGCTGCTCATTTCCCATCACGACGGCATGCGCCGAACAGGGCCGCAACAGTGCAGCGCAGTCTGACCTCGTAAGCAAATCACAGTAAAGACTTATTCTGCAGTTCAGCTGTGTCACTGCTTCCCAACAGGCATCCCAACAGACCCGGTGAAAGGTTTCCCCCAGGCGTTCCAGAGCCACCCTCACGGTTGCTCTCATGTTCCAAGGGCACAAACACTCCCAACAAGGAAGCTTCTGCAGCTTTGCTCCATGAAGGGGGGGAGGGAGGGGAGGGGAGGATGCTTGGGAGAAGTGTATTCCACCCCAATCGCCATTCAATTTCCATTAATAGCTTTAGAACAAGCTATTCAAACCAAGTTTTTATAAAGCACTTCTTTCATAGGACATGCCTCATTTCTGAGAGGTCATCTGGAGTCTGACTTACAAAAGTGCTAGATGATCACAGTTAATATGAAGCCAATGCAATGTTAGCGCTGCTCTTCATAGGTACAATTCAGGGAATAAACAGGAACAGGTAAGATAAAAATTTTACCAAATGCCAAAAAAACAAAAACAATAAAACAGGTGTTTCAGTATTCCAAGAAATACACCATTCTGAATACAAAAGCAAGGAATACTATGCTATTAAAGAGCAGCTGACAACAGGTAGCAAGCTGGGCCTTGAAGATGTCCCTAAATGTTACTATTTAGTTCTGGATGTTAGTACTAAAAGTTAATACTTCTTTAAGTCTTCAAATATCTCTTTAGCAACACAGAGTTATGCTATTTTAAGAATTCTTATCTGCAGCAAAAGGTTTACTCTAACAATTGAGTCTTTTTTTCTCTGCTCTTTTAAAACATTTTGTAAGAGGTAATGTCAAAAAATGCCCTTTTGGGAGTTCTTATCCATTTGTTTAACGAAATATTTTTCAGCTCATTTTCAATACTTGGTCCTTATACTGTTCTGAGAGACATTGTTCCTTCCTTGTTTTCACCAGTTCTTGAAATCATAAAAACAGGTTTGCATATTAAGAAAAAGTACTTCTCTTAATAGCACAGAATTTGAATAAGCACTAGTTACTCAATTACTGTCTGGAACAATGAAGCATTAAAATTGCAATACTTCGAATTCATATACCTCACAAATCAGTTTGATAATTTCACCCTGTGCAAATACCACAACCCTGTTTAAAATAAAATAAAATTATAGCAGCTTAGGTAACCTGCAGTTAATATACAACTGCAGCGTGTTCACTTAAACCATTGTGAAAATTTTGCAGTTTGAAAGCTGTAGTAGTGGCAGCAGGGGAAGGAGATATCAAATCAGTATCAGATTCAGAAACAGTCTGCGGACTGTAGGTCCGATCTCCTTCCTAAGAGCAAATCGAGTTCCCAAACAGTATGATCAACTATAAGCTCGACTCTGGCAATACCGGATTCACGAACAGTCTGAGGACTGCAGGTCTGATCACCTTTATAACTACTCTAGAATTTGTGAACAATAACAGGCCTCTTGAGGATGGTGCTGTTGGAAGCATAAGACTTTTAATTCTGCAGTTCTTTGGAGAAAATCTGCAGGGTGACGGAGTTTGTTAATAGAGATTTACAATAGGATGTTAGGGAACGTAAAACTATGTATCAACTATAATAATATAAAACAGATACAAATATAAGCAAAAAAGAGAGAAGGTTAAGGAAAACCAGGGAAGTATCTTAAAAATAGCTTTTGTTTGTTTCTATTTAAACAAATATTAATACAATTATCTGAATCACAGAAAAACATAACAGTTTCTGAACAGCCAAAATGCTCTTTGATTTTAATGGGAGAGTTTGGTGCATGAGGAATGCAGAACAAGCATCAGAGCTAAAACAGGAAGAAAGATGAAAAGAACAGCTGAGATCACAACATGCTGTTAGATTTTTCATATTAGGCACCATATGTTCCCTTATTAAGTAGCTAGTTGGGGATTAATTTGGAAATTAAAATAACACATAAAAAAGAGAAAGTGGATTACATGAAATTAAAAACTGGCATGTCTTTACACTTTTAATTGAACGGATAGCAAGTCAAAATCTGAAGCTAAACTGTGCTAGAGTCTACTTTCCTCATTCCACACTGTTGTGTTTTTACCTTCACTTGCCAGTTATCACTTCGAATTTTAGACCAATTTGGAAGGAAAATAACCTTCCTCTCAGCATTGATAGCTACTATACTGCACTTGTGAATTATGTTATAACAGAACTGAGGACAATAAGTATTAATTTAGGCAGTTATACAAAAAATAAATACGGATCTTAGAACTTTATTTACACAGTGTCACTAACTTCATTTTCTTTGTAGTTTTAAAAAAAGTAACATGTAATGAATTTTAATACATTATTTCAAGAGCTGAAAGAACAAATGCTCTCATTTACCTAGGTTTCCATTTCCATAGGAATCAAAAGCTATGAAATTGGAACTCAACCACAGAAGATCACAGGATGCAATCAGGCTGCAGCTGCAACTGTCTCAGCTGTATTTTAACCTGCTTACATTTTTATAGTTGATTTAACTATAAAAATGGATCCATGAAGAGAATCATTGAAAAACTTAAAGAAAAAGGTTCCCATTTATCTCAAAAGAAGAGCTATCATTTATTTTATGTAACACTACCACCACGTATACATGACAACAATTAGCCCACCTCACTTAATGTACTTTCTTATTTTCTTTATGTTATAATCAACCGAGTTGCTCAAAATGAAAACATTATCTGATTTCAATGGAAACATATTAAAAGGGCATTTATGAATAGATAATATTTACACAAGTTAGTCATACCTTTAGCCACAGCTTCTTTATATTTTTCTTTGGCAGAATTTACTTCTTTTATTAGTTGCCTATAGCTAGATTTTAGTTTCTCCAGTTCTGTCTTTGTGACCTTTAGGAAGGCAGAAACAAAGTGTATTAAAAAATCTTGTCTTCAACATTTAAAAATAGCCCAGCATTAGTTGAAGAGAACTACTGGATTTGTTTTCCACAATAAGGATGTTATCTTTTTTCACTGACTTGAAATTATCTTAAGAGTTTGTTATATGCTGTAACAAAAGCAAAATCAATAAATAAATGACATGAAACACAGATCCTCATTTGCAGTACAGTATAATGACAAATATGTTTAGGAAATTCAGTTTATCTTAAACACCACTGCATTTCAATCATAACAGACAAAGAGATATTAAATCACTGCAGATGACAAACTGCTAAACATTAGAAGGAAGTCTTTTAGAGTATATAAAAAGGCAATAAAAAGGAATGTTTAGATTTAACACTTCAAACAATCTACAAATACAAATAATATAAAAATAGCAAGTGTGTATGGGTCAGTTTACTTGTCATAAAATTAAATTCCTTAAAAGGAAGAAGAAAAACAAAAACAGCTGTGGAACACAGCACCTAAGGATCCAACAGAAGAAGCTCCACTAAGCATGTCATTTTTGGTAAAGAAATTACTATTCTCTCTTCCATCCTCACCACCTGAGAAAATTAGAGCACTGTGCAGAAATAAAGGTTCACAGATCATGAAATTTCTAAGAAACTCCTATAACAACTTCAACCTCTATATGCCTAAAAATTGGAATACAGATTAAAAAACTGAAAAGCTTGAGCATAGGTACACACATTCACAACAGAAAATCATAGAAACAGGAGCCTAAATGGAAGTGCTTAGCTCACTGAATCTGTAGAAAAGACAGAAAATTCTACAGAAAAAAAGGTAAAAATGCTCTTTGGACAATCTTACAGTATTATAGAGGAAATCCAACTTGACATGCATGACTTGTTCACATTTCATCCCTTTTTAATGGGATAAGATTCACAGAGAAAAACCTTCTGAAATCTGAATGGGAATTGGAATAAACCTGAGGATACAGGTTTTACTATACATTTGTGTCAAAGCATGGTAACTTATTGTCCTGAAGAGTTTTATCAGATGAGCCAAGAGTTCTCTAGAATAAAAAAAGGATCATATACATGCATTTAGTTGCAAGAAAATAGTCTCTGGTTTTGCCAGAAAATCCTAACGATTATGCACCACACAGATATTAATCTTTTCAAGCTTTTAGTAAGGCCCTGGAAAGTAATGTTTTGCTACCACCTCTAACAAAAGCAGAAATAATACGACATAACATGAAAAGAATTGTGTATTTCTGTGATCATTCTGTGCTCCAGTGACACAAAGCCTCTGAACAGAGGCAGCTAACAATGAGGGAATACAACAAAACTAATCAGAATGCTATTCAAGAGCTTCTTAGGGAAAACAAGAAAGGGAAAAAATTACACTGATTTATTAGAGGAGGAACAAAATATTTGCATGTCCATATGGCTGTGATAAATTAAAACCAATATGGCACGCAACGAGACATTTAGGGAGTGTTTAATATGCATTATATTTTATTGGAATGGTCATGTAAAAATGGCAATTTACTGAAATTAACTGATTAGCAGAGAAAATGTTTCATACTGTTTCTTTCAAAAACATGACTCAATTCCCATCAGTCCTGTTTCTGCTACCTTCTTGCTTGTTTTTTTTTAATTCATATCTCTTGCTCTCCATAGATTTAATTTTTGTTATTTCTAACTTATGCCACCACTTTCTCCCCTTCTCCTGTCCTGAATGTATCTAGATGCACCAATCTTTGAGTAGCTGTAGATGAGTGGAAATTTTATCAAATAATGCAGACTACTGACCATGCACCAAAAATGATGCACTCTCCAGTCAAAACCCAAGGAAGAGGGCAAGATTCCAGTAGATTATGTTAGCTGCTCTTCTAAATACAATGTTTAATTTAGTACATTTAGTACTGGTCTAAAGTTCTCTTCCTAATCTGAGCAAAAACTAGTCATCCATATTTGTATTATAGTTCTGCGCTATCATTTTTGAATTTCCCCCTTAACACCAACTATGTTGCTGAAATAAAGAAGAAACACTGCTTTCCTCCTCTCAGTAGAGCTTTCAGACTACCAACCTGATTTTTGACAGTTGCAACCAACCTTCTTCCAGAGCACCTAAATGAAACTGAATCCTGTCAGGTTAATTCCCTAGACACAGCACTCAGTGTCAGCAGGACAACTGACATCATTTTCAATTCTACATCTAGCTTGGGAAGTAACAGAAAAGGCCCTGAAGAGCTCCATCTGCAGACTTAATATTGAGTTTTCACTTGATTTATATTTTAGAATAGAGACCAGAATCCTAACCCCACCCAAAACAGTCTGGACTGTCAAGAGCACTCATTAAGAAAAGTTTTCAAAGCTATAGCCACAAGCATGCCTAGAGGGGCGTGAGAAAAACGGGAGGCACAGAATACCGAAGTGTCACACAGAATCATCCTCTACTAGAATAAGAGTATTTCCAATGTTATCTGTCCAAACAAATTCACAGAGAGAAAAGTTTTGCCTCTCTACCTTGTCAGGTAGCAGGGAAGGAAACGTGAAGAAAATAACTAAAATTAAAACTAGACAAAATTGACATATCACAAATCACCACTTGGTCACAGCACAAACACAGGCAGAGGCAGAAGTACTAAAAAGCACCACCCTAAATATATTATTTTGTAAGCATGCAAAACTAAAATAAATGTTTAAAGCACAGTTGAGTAAATACCTTATACATCTCTGCTTCAATTTGTTGATGAACACCTACATAACTCTTCTTCACTTGTTGCTTATCTTTGATCATCATTGTAAGCCTATGCAAAGGACCAGAATTAAGATCCTCTGCATGCGTCTTCATTATTTTGCTCAATTGTTCTGTTTGCTGTACCATGAGCAACCAAGACTGGAAAACAAGCAAACACACACACACAAAAACAACAACAACAACAGAGAGAGGGTACAGAAAAATAGTTACTTATTCTGGCTTACAAATAACCAAATGATGAACAGGAACTGTGAGAAAAAAATCATCACTGTTTAAAACAATATAGTACTTTTACCAAAATTCACTTGAGATCATCTATGGTAAAGTTTTACCTATTACACAGCAAAATCACCTCTTGAACTTATGCACAAAAATGTATCAGAAACAAAATATAGTATGGTGTATTTCAGTACTGTTCCTGTACAGCTGAATACCCTTGAAATCTGTGCAGATTACATCTGTGTAGATTACATTCTCAGTAATTTTGACAATAATACCCCTGTGTTCCTTTTCCCAATCACAGCTTATTTACACTTTTCATAATAATATTCATTTGAGTTTTTATTGTTTAAAGGGATACCATTTGTCAGCTGCTCTGACAACAGTGCAACCACTGGCAAAACATAAGGTGCCAACAGGTTAAAAGACAAAAGCAGTAACTCAACTGTCACAGGAACTGTGCTTTCTATACCTAGTTTTATTAACATCCAGGCCATTCTGTCAGTCAGTTTTCAGGACAGTAAAATATATCCTGTCTTTGAATCTTGCCTGAGGAATAAACAGCATTGTGAACAGAGATTTTCAATGTAAAACAGATACGGTCCCCAAATTAAAGTTCAGATCAAATGAAAGTATCTGATACCCTGCAAAACACTGTCACACTTGGTTGACAGGAAATTTATTGGATTCCTTAGAGATAAACCATTATCAGACTGCCATACTATGTTTGAAAATTCAGAATGACTATTTGCAATACAATTTATCAGTAAGGGAAGGTAGCTAGTACACTGATTTTCATAATCTTGCCCTTACTGAAGATAGAAATCCACCTTAAATCATCAAACCTGAGAAATCTCATTTGTTTTGCAGGCTTGGGGTCTTTTTTATATCTCATTTTAAACTTACATACCTATTTCTATTACTACATGACTATAATAAAAGTCAGCTTGGATTTTACAGAATGAAGTGAAAGATAGTTAATCTTTGTATACATATGAAACTATCATTAACACTTCTTTTAGTTCATAAATGCTCCATGGACTGGCAGAGCTACCTTAGATTTCTTGAAAAGTGACCTTCTGAAAGGTCATGCCCTGAAGCTTCCTGGCTATTTCTGAAAAATATTGAATCTCTCCATTACAGAGCACTTCCCAGACCACATCAGACCACATACTGCAAAGTCGTACATGAGAAAAACAATGTCAAACATCCCTGTTGCAGAAGCTGGTTTTGCGGTTGCTGATGAGACAGCTCACAGAAGTGAAAACTGTAGGAGTTCTGCATTTCACTTCAGACTGATTTATACTGGCAAGGTAAATATTGATTAAATCAACTCTGAAAAGCACCGCAAAAGCATTCTTTGACAAATGAAATACTTAGTTTACAAGTGAAACCAAATAATTCTTGCAGGAAATTGCCTTTCCATTAAAAAAAAATGTGTATTTCCCATTTCTGGTATCTCCTTTTCTACACTTAAAAAACATCAATTAAACATGATTTCAGTGTTCTGTATGTACATATTCTTTCATTTTCAAGTATCAAAAATTAAAATGAAAAGATATAAAATCAGGAAAAATGTTCAAAAATTGAGATTTACATAGGGCATAGAAAAGCAGCTGGGTGATGACAGACTGGAGAAAAGGTAAAGAATTTCACAAAAAAAAAGAACAATATATCAAAAGCAAAGGAATAAAGTATTGTTTGTTTTCACTATATTTTTTTTTAAAGACATACAAGTACAAAATAATGCTTATGGGAAGCACTTAAAATTCTGCTTTTCTGACATTACTGTTTGCTGCCCCGTGCCTCCTAGTAAGTTTACTGCCTATTCATTAAAAAAATACGACACATTTCCCCAAACACCATCTCTCTTAGTGTTCACTCTTGCAATATACTTAAGAAAATAAATGTATAAAAGGTTAAGGATACTCTTTTATATTTATTTTTTATGTCATATAACACACACTATATATATATACATATATGTTTATATGTGCACAGTGTTTTAAATAAGAGATGTAAGATTTATGCCCAAAATATCTGGTCATATTTTGGTTCTAAAAAATGCTATGCCAGAATAAGAGAAAGTATCATGAAATAGCAAAGCAAATTAGAATGTCACGAGCAAAGTAATCAAACAGTAAGTCAGATAATTTAACTGCCAAAAACAGTAAGATAACAATGAATTGCTACATATCCTTAATGACAAAATTTCAGGGCAAGCCCATATAAAAGACTGCCGGTAGCATTTGAACACTTTTGCAGTTATGTAAAGATATATAGCTCAGGGGTGGGGTTTGAGAGAAAAATGGCACTTCCTTAAAATAAAATAAGCAAAAGAGCAAAGCAACTCCTGAAAGTAGTTTTGCCCAAACAAAAAACATGTCCAAAACAAGATTTTAAGATGTGACATGGATATCCCTCTGTAGCCTGATAAGAAAAAGGCTGAAGTCACATCCTTACAATTCTTTATTTGCTCGCACAAAACAGATGACCACAACACTAACAAACTGTGCTAGACCAATTCGGCTGCTTCAAAGGTAAGGTCTGCAACATAGATAGTCTCATGCTTATTTTCCTTAATTGTTCTAGCACTTACCCATATTCAGTTACATTGCCTAAAAGAACTGCAGGTCACCTAGTATAAAAGACCAATTCCATGGAGACAGCACTGGCAAGAATTATTAACCACATCATCAATAAATCTATTCTAAACTTTGGGATCTAGGAGTATAACAGATATACTGTTAAAAAGCTTTAAAATAGTTTGACTTTTGCCACTCCTACACTAACCAAGACCTATATCAAACCCTTTAAGAGAGGCACAACTGGCTGAGATTCCAAATACACATCAAACCACAGAAAACACTGAAGAAAAGCAATGCGTCCAGTCAAAAGACAAGAATTACTGGTGGCAGGGCAGAACACTGCACGGTGCTATGTCTGGAGCATGAGAAACAGGTTGGCTGTGATAGTGCACCGTTCAGTTCATACACACTGACATTTTAACCCAGTGTAGAGCTAAAGAGCTGATGAAGACCTAGACATGTTCCTGCTCCTAAGCCATGGCTAGCACTCAAAGCACAACTCCATAAGTCCAAGTGGTGAAAAAAATGCTCTGTCTAAAACTTAACCTTACCAAAAAAGTGTGTTGTTCTGCAAAGTAGGAGGTCAGGAATAATGACAGATTGAAGTGGTTTATAACCACTGCTACAGCAAGAGCGACAAGAATTGAGATACACATTAGAACTGAATTGTTTTCTTTAGTCAGCAGGCAATCTGAGTCCGGAGTGAAACTAACCAACAGGTCAAATAGGGAAGCTTTCTTCATCATTACCTTTGCTGTACTTTGGATGTAAATGCAGTGATTAATAACTTGGGGGAAGGACAGCCTTACCTTCTCAACCACTTATTATACACTGGATATAAAACTATGCTTAAACAATTTACAATTATGAGAAACAACCTGAATTAATGTTTTGTTTTAATAACGCAGACCATAGTGTGAATACCAGTCGGAACGCTAAGCTCTGTCTTGGTATCCTGGAAAGTTTCTATTTCTGTTAAAAATTGTATATAATATAAACAATAGTTCTTATTTATCTGCTAAAAAAAAAAGAAAGAAACCTTACTATAGCTTTCTCCATTTAAAAAAAAAAAAACATAGCTGGCTCAACCAAGAAACCTAAAATACTGAAGTTGAGAATTTTGGATATTTTATTACTCTGAAAGCAAGAGTAGTAAGTAAATCAAGTAAATGGACCCTGAATTTTGCATATTTCCCTGAGGGACTAAATAAAAGGAGCTCATCTTAAGCATTGTCAACAGTAAGTCTCAAGAAGCTGAATCAACAGGAATCCAACACACAGACCATTTCAAACTGGGCTAGTTACTATTTCCCTTTAAATAAAGAAACAAGAAATATTTCCCTTCTGGATGCTTTGCCAAGTGATTATGTGTTGTATTTTATGACACAGTTCAGTAGCTTATTCTAAAATAAAAAAGTAACTGTATTTTGCTAAGTAACTGTACTTTGCTATTTGCTAAAAAAGGACAAGAAACCCAAACAAACAGCAACAACAAAAACAAACACTATTGATTTCTAAGGATATTTCAATTCGAAAGTATTTTCTTCTTACCTTGGACACATTGCTGATATAATCCAGTTGGCAAGTACTCTCTTTATCCACCTGATTACAAAGATTCTGTAAAGTGGAGGCATACTCTTTATCACTTTTTACTCGCATGACCATAAATTTCTTCACTGTTTCGAGTAGGCGTAGTTCCCAATCTTGCAGTTTTAATAAAGCATCATGAGAATACTTCAGGTCACTTCCAAACCCCATTTTTTAAGGCACTATATACCGTGCAAGTGACAAGGAGGCCTCTTTACCACATCTGAAAACAGAACAAGATTCATGAGAAACATTTAGAAAGAAAAATTTGGTGTGTTACAAAGAGCACCTGTTAATGTTTAAGCTCTGTAAGTAACACAACCATCAAATTGAGCAAACCTGCACATACAGCATCAGTGCACAAATTGAAAGGAACGTCAGCACATTGGTTAGAACAGCAGTCTACGACTTACTAAGGTATCGGTCCTATATGTTGCTCTGGATTGACAGCTTAATCTCAGTTTGTGTCCTTAGCTGCCTATCTGTAGCGTAGCATTGTAACAGCATCTTCCCAACTCAAAGTAGAGTTATGAGGGAAGACATGGAAGCCCACAGAACAAATAAGACCAAACTGTGTATTTAATCAAATCAATAAATTCAAGTAACAGCATCTCCAGACAAGAACCCCAACTGCTTCGCTTCACCCTCAGTGACCCCAAATATTAGATTCCTGTGTTTATTGCTCTTGTAAACCATTGGCTATGAGACACTCCGGGCCTGTCTGGGAAATCAATTACTGGAGTAAGACTAGCTAGTTTATTCCTAACTACTAAAATCACAGTGAATATGAGAAAATTACTCAAATCAGATTCCCCAATCAACCTTATGTTACTGTCCTCTCTGATCATGACTGAGTTCTTAATTTCACACTATTTTCCCCCAAAGCAGACGAGTCTCATTGCACAAAATGGATGTTCGATGACCAGATAAATACTGAATAAATATTGAGCCTTATTCTTATGAAATTCGATAGCACAACTTCAGATCAAAGACACATGTCTGAGCTTGCTTTAGAACACCTGCCTCATACAAATAAACCTATAACCACACCACGATATAGGTCAGCCCACACACGAGTAATTTCTACAGACTTGCATAGATTTTGTACTGTGGCCTTAACAGCCATTTTCTATGTATTCATCAAAAACCTGTTCCCATACTAATCATCTTCAAATTATGTGACATAAACTTCTATGAGCTACAATTACACTACTAGGTCACAGCACAGACATGGTCTGTGCTTGTTCACCATTCCTGCACGCCAGCCAAGCCTTAGTTGTGTTGAATACACAAGGACCAATTTCCTTATAAGCATTTAGCTGGTGTTTCATGTAGCTGAGTGCTATACAAACACTAATAGATTTATTTTCCTAACAGCTCATCAGGTGAAGCAAGACTAATACGAATACTATACAGAGAACTAAGAGGCACAAATTAATGTCAGCACTATACCAGCTAATACTGGATGCCTAATTTGCAAGGCTTAACTGACTTTTCAGAGTGCCTAGCACTTTGAGCATATTAAACATTCAGACCAAAGATGGAATTGGCTTCAGTTACCACCAAAACTTCTACAAGTCAGAACCTACAACTTGATTATGAAAAACAAAATTGATTATCAGAAAACAAAAAGCAGTCATCACATAGGCAGGCTTTCCTGTATAAGGTTTGTCCAATATGTGCCGTGGCAGTAACAGCATAACCACTCCATCTCCAGGGTAGCCTTACTCCCCAAAAAACTTCCTCCCTCTTCCTGCAGCTCCCTGCCTCAGTTCCCTCTTCCAGTTAGTTACGTAAACAAGCTGCATCCAGTACATATTTCTTCACAGAACACAAGCCTCCTATGCACCGAGAGAAGCAAAAATTCCACAAAGCAAATAAACAGCACTATGTTATTATGGACACGCACAAGCAGCGCAATTCAAGTTTGTAAGTAACCTCAATTCTAGCACATTGTGTTACAAGCTTTCATTTACTTTTAACTCCAAAATCATTACATTTTAGCCAGAAATCTCACTGATGGCTAGGAGCACTGTCGTACTAAGTAATTTATACAGGCACTATTTATCCTTTGATGGCTTTTGTCATTTTTAGTTGTATTAATGATAATACTTTTACAGTTAAAGTTTAGGAACAGTCCTGCAAAGCCACTAATACTTTAGCAAAATGAAGGAAAGAAAATTTTAGGGTGCCTATTGGACTGGTGCTTCATTTCTCATATTTTTGACACCTTTTAGATCTGCATTTACTTTTCTGAACAAGCTGATTTTTTCAGCTTGTTCAGTACACGCAAGTGTTACCACGACAGCTAGGATTTTTACTGTCTTAGATTCCAAATTCAGAGGGGAGCTAAATATCAGAATTAAGTACTGTATTCCTAGTACAGTGCAATTTCTTCTTCTTCTGCTCTTCATCTTTTACTGATAAAAAAAGAGGGTGAAGGAGGTAAAGAGGAAATATTCCTAGCATATAACATTTCAGTCAGCTTCCACTGAAGAATCCATAATAAGAATAATCAATAGAACATCCAAGAACACTTCTCTCCAGCTTGCTAGGTTTCTCTTCAGTAAGTAAAAATCAGATTCTTTTCAAATTACTTTGAGCAGTCTATATACATGGAAAAAAATTTGTATGTACTGGATTTTTTTAAAACATTCCATTTGCTACGGAATAAATAAGTATTGTGAATTTCTTTTTAACTGAGCAAATTCTGTTTAAGACAAAAAGAAAAAAACAGTTTCAGAGCTGACCATTCTTAACTAGGCAAGCCAGCCTCAGTACTCCTTTTTTTTGTAAAACAGGAGTATGTTAAAGCAAGAAATCGAGCTTATCTCAAAGGCTCCAACACTTCGAAAGCAAAGATACAAACAAGTATCCAAGATCTAAACCATTCAACTGCCTATAAGCTAAAACCAAGTATTTTCAATTATATATAGAAGCCAACTGAAACCTGCACAGATCACACCGTTACTTCAAGTCAAAACTGTAAAAAGAACTAACAATTAAAGTAATAGACATGTTTAATACATACTGGACTTAAAATACTCTTAAAAAACACAACAGCATTTCAAAAAGCCATTGCCCAAAGAGAGAATAACTGGCAAAAATACACACGGGAATTTTTCCAGGTTTGATATTCACCTGTGTAAAAGATGACTTCATAGATGCCTCAGGGGGTCAAACCACTGATCCATTTTGATCAGTGTTCTGCCTCCAACCACAGCAACAAGGGATGTTCTTGATCATCAAGAACAGTACACAAGCCTGTCTGCTATCTGTAGCCTGTTTCTCTTATGCTTCCTACATCCACAGTTACTGGATTAGGGAAGAAATACTAGTAGTCACCTTTTTTTTTGCTTCCCAGCACAATATTATAATGCTAGTGCTGGGCATTACACCACAAAGATTCTCATAGAGATTTGATTTTTCAAGTACAAATTTGTGGTAAAAGTGAGAAGCCCAATGCAAAATCTAAATTCAGGAAAAAAAAACAGTACGGGATAAGGGAAGATAAGGGAAGTTTCAAACACAAAGGTATTTGCTACTCCAATGCAGAAAATATGGGGTGGAGGGAGAGCAGAGGAGATAAAGTGTAAAAGTATGAAAAAACTTTCCCCCAAAAATGGCAGAAGAATATTTCATCTTAGAGAAAAAGAAAAAAAAAGTAGAGACTGGCATCATGATTTAAATTAGTCAGATGAAGAACTGATTACTATGAACACAAAAAATAAATAAATACAAAAGAACACCTTCAAGAATTGCTCAGCCTTACTGTGAAGAAATTTTTCCTGCTTTAGTATATATCCATGACATTCATGTCTGTTTTTCCGTATATGAACAATACCTTGCATAATTTGACAAGTCAGTGAAGACTCAGAGCTCTGCCATGTTTTGTAGAAGTAGTAAAACCCCACTGGAACAAGATAGGGCAAATGAGTTTCAGTTAGTTTAATCCTTATTTTGAAATAGGATGTAATAAAAATATAAATGTATTGGATATGTAAACGAGACATCAATATTGAGTTAACAGTTAGCATAAATCCCAGAGCCAATTATAAGAAAGTCAGACATACTTTTTTTTTTTTTAGAATCACTACCACATTATGTGGAAAGTACTACATGACCAATACATATATAACTATATATTATGAAAAAGTAACCACTCCCTGAATAGTTCAGAATTTAAGTTACCAAATATGGTCTCTCAGTGATCTCAATCATTATCACCAAGAGTAAGACTCGAAACTACACAGTGTTCAGTTTTGTCAGTATGGTACTGTGGCATATGTAGCTTTATCTAGCTTCAGTGACAGTCACATAATACTTAATTATTGAAACAAACAGAGCCAATATTGCAGTATTGACCATCTTCCTGAAGTCGAGCAATAACTCTGAAGAAAGCACTTTTCACATCTACACCCAATTTAAAGATTGAAGTTTATGGTAGTTATATTTCATTTAAACAAGAAAAAAAATCATTCTTAGCCCTCTTCCTACAGTCCAAATAAAATTTAGAACATTAAATGACTGAAATACGAATGATTTAAATGATAAAATATACATGATCCACTCCTGGAATATACAAGAAAGGTCATGAAACATAAAATATACATTACTTATCATTGTTTCAACTAATCGTTTATTCCAACTATTGTCTATAAAAGCATTTGATGCTAATTGTATGAAAAGCCAGCCTTCACTGACTTAATGCTTCCATAAAGATATTGCCACCAATAAACACGTGAAGTAAAAATCTAAAGGTGTGCTGATCACTTCAAAATGTGTCTAAAATACTAGCTTACCTAAGAGAAAACAAGTAGCTTATTTTCAGGATACTTTTCCTGCAAAACACTGCTCACATACCTTAAAAGCTTTTCTTGGAAAAATAATCCTTCATAGAATTTTCTTTACACAGAGAGGTGCTTCTTCTGACTTTCACTTTCCAATATATACTTTTGCTTTCGAGGAAATCTATGAGAAAAAAAACAGATGAAATACGATTTTTACTTATAAAAAGTATCATATTTTCAAATCATATTTTGCAATCACACTAATAAAAGAAATACATTTGCATTTTCAGATTACCAGAAGATAAAACAAAACAAAACATTGTAAATAAATAGGAAGAGTAAAGACTTGCCAAATGATTGCAAGCAGTATTATGCTATCATGTTAAACACACAGAGGCAAGAAATAATTTTATCTATCCAAAACATTTATATGGAGCTCAAGATAATTATTTCTTAAAATTCTTTGTTTCTTAAGGTGCATTAAGCCAGGAAAATTAGATAATTTATTTGTGAAAGTAGGAACTTTGATAAAATGAAGAAGTCAGCTAATAAGGAAAGGAGAAGCAGGGGAGACCAAAAGATATTATAAGGCAAGGGCAAACCTGATAATAGTTTTCAGAAGACAGTAAGGAAACAAGTGGCAAGTTGTGAAAGTGACCAACGCAGTGAAATTTCTTTACAAATCCTCTACTTACTCCAATATCTTGAATAGTAAGAGGTCAGATAGCTAAAAACACTGGGGCAGTTTGAGTTCAAACTGCATCTCTGGAATACAAATTTTGTGAAGCAAACTCTTAAATGAGCCTGAAACTTTGAGGTTTTAGTTTTTTATATATATTTTATAAAAGTTTTGCATACAGCTTGTAGCTTCCAGCTAATCTGCATAAACTACCCTGTGTTCACATACAATCTTGTTCCAGTTTAAAATTAAATCTTTAGATGAGGCATTCTATATTTGGTTAGCCATGCGTTTTAAGCAATTAAGCACATTAAACTAAAGAGAGACAGATTCAGTATGAGTAAAGAAAACAACTATTTTGCAGATTTCCATTAAAAAATGGAAAAAATTCCATTTTGTTTACAGTCAATAGATTATTTAGTATTTCTTTCTGGTTACTTAGTGACTTGCAAGAAACTAAGTGCTGTCTAATAAAAATACAAAACTTCTACCTCTCCATTACCAAAAACAGCAAAGAAAGTAACAATTACATTTAGTTATTGCAAAGAAAGAGTAGCTACACAAGCAGATATAAAAAGAGATGAAAAGAAAAATGCATCAGACTAAAAAGAATACAAAATTCTCCACATTTTTAACAGCAGCTACACAAATGTTTATGTTAAGTTTCCCCCCAAAAAAGAAACACAATACTAAATTATGTAAGACCACCACAGAATTACAGACAAGAACGAAATATTATGAAAAATTTGTTTCCAGTCCTCCCACCACAAATACCAACCAAGTAGAAAGAGCAGAAGAGCACCAGACCAGAACCTTCCTCCCCACTTTCCTGGTTCTAGTGGGACTCATTAAAGTGAAAGGTGTATTACCAACAACACCTGAAGATTTTAAGCAGAGGTCAAAGAACTGCAGGTGGCTAAATGTCTCTTTTTGAAAAATCCATTTATTAAGACAAATTACTGACTGAGGCCATATAGAACTCAGACAACTGCATCTTCTGCTGCCTGGACACAGAAGGAAATCACAATACTTTCTGTTATCTTTATTACCACAAGAAAAGACAGTTTTTGCCTGCCAATTTAAAAACAAAATGCAAGGTCAATTTCCACGCAGAATCCCTCCAACTATAGCTGACTTTCTATAGACATGTGTGTATTTTCATCTGCATACAAGCCATCAAATTAAAAGACCAACCTTTTTGGTAATACAAACTCTTTCTCACACTAGAGCAACTAATAGAGTAGACCAGCTAAAAGAAAGTCCAAGGAACCTCTGCTGGCAACCTATATAGCTACCTGTAAGAAAGCAATAAAATATTTAAAACAAAACTCCTGATGTTGATTTCTGGGCTTGAGTGTAGTAAAACCCAACACTTATAACTTGTTACCTCAATGAACAAATTCTTAGGTAATAAAGAACAAAAAAAAAAAAAAAAAAAAAAAAAAAAGGAGTAAGGGCAACCCGATTCTGTTTATACAGGGGATATATATAGCTCAAGCTGAAGTACCAGAAGAGCACATAGAAGTATCAGTTGAATAATGAGGATTCACAGACACCAATTGGTAGAAGTGTTAAGGGATCAAGGTTGAAATTGCCTATCTACTAATTCTGTACAAACTTACAGTTAAGGTGACCTAAGCAAAGATAAATGGAGAGTGGCAAATACAATAATTTTTTTTCAGAGCTTAACAAGGCAATCAGGAAAAAGTACAACACACAGTACAACTTCCACAAAGTCATTAAAACATAGTAATTTTTAGTCCAGAATAATGGTGTCAAGGTAAGGGGAACAACTTGAGCTCGAGAGGCTGAGAGAGCTGGGCTTGTTCATCCTGGAGAAGGCTGAGAGGGGACCTGATCTGTGTCTGTAAGTGCCTCAAGGGAGGCAATGAGGAGGATGGGGCTGGCCTCTTTTCACTGGTGGTCACTGACAGAACCAGAGGAAATGACCATAAATTGAAGCATAAAAAGTTCCACGGGAACTTAAGGAAGAACTTCTTGACAGTGAGGGTGACAGAGCACTGGAACAGGCTGCCCAGAGAGGTTGTGGAGTCTCCTTCTCTGGAGATCTTCAAGACCCACTTGGATGCAGTCCTGTGCCAGGTGCTCTAGGTGGCCCTGCGTGTGCAAGGGGGTTGGACTAGATGACCTCTAGAGGTCCCTTCCAACCTTAGGCATTCTATGATTCTATGATTCATTTTAAAATTGTACCTTACATATCAATTTAAATAAAACTTCTAATCTAAGAAGAACAACAAAAAAACAGCTTAAAGGCTTATGCTTTCAATAACTTTGTTGCATTAGATGCATAGGGACATATACAAAACAAATATTTTTAGAAAAAGTGGAGACAAGAATCAGTATTGAAATTAAAAACCGTCCACTGGAGATTTAGCTCACATGTAGCTAACATTCCTTTGCTTATTTCTGTCATCCAAACAGATGATGACTTCTCTAGCTCTATAAGGGCAGTCTTCCTTATCCAAAAAGGAAAATCTGAAAATAATATTTAACATCTTGATTTCCATTTTTTTGAGTAAAATATCATTGCAAAAGAGAATGAACACAGTATAAGCCTCCAACGATTGCATGTACACACCCTCCCAAACAAACAAAAACAAACAAAATAGTCACAACAACAAAACTCCTGAGCTGAAACTCTCAGTCCAGAGACCTGTTCAGAGAAGAACCTCTTTTAGGGTAGACAGAAGAGGCAACAATAGTGAGCCTGTTTTAAGGAGGTTTTATCATGAGACAGTACACTGGAAGACTCTTCCTTAGAGTTCAGATTCAGTATGTTTCAACTGGGAAAAATCAGAATACTACAAAGAGTTTCTTTCAGAACCTCTGTATTGAATTTTGAGGTTTAAGAACAGCTATAGAGCACCCGCAACCCACAGGATGTGTTGAATACTTTGAAAGGGATGGAAGCATGTTCCATTTTCTAATGACTCAACATCAGCCAGACTTTACTTCAAATTAGATTAAAAAACAGCCATTACCGTATAACATATGATCATATTAGTCCCTTCAAGAGAAAAAGAATGGAGTGTAGATCTAAGTACTTGTCACTTTAAAAAGAAACTGAGAGCAATCAGTTTGATGTTTTCTTTCCCCCTTCACTAAACTAATTACATCCTTTGGTTCATTAAACTCTCTGCTCAGTTAACTCATTGTTCATTCAGTCTTCCTGAGGTCACTTACGTACTTGACATCACTATGTCATATTTAATGTAATTCTATCACATTGTAGGTCTACGCAGAAAACTACTGACTGTTTCCCCATAAGGAAGAGTCCTGACCCCTCCCTATTAGCTGATGTTCAAAACTGCTGCATTGCAGGAAATACATAATGTGATTTTGGTGTTGCCTGAAGTTCATGTTTTTCTTTCCTGAGCTGATGACTTGTTCTCAGCATGCTTCTCAATCTAAAAGATATATTAATTGTGATTCCTTTCTTTTAAATGGGATATAGTTATTTCCATCCTAAAGCCAGAAGTGCCAGCAAAAGAGAAACAAGATCTGCATCTTCTCAAAAAAAAGTAATAAAAAAATGCAAAATCAGGTGCACAATAGATTTTAATACACTAGTGTTATGAGATAACTTTTCAAGATATCTGAGAAAACCCACCTTCTTTTTAGATCCAATCAGTTCTGTTAAAGTGGTGTTCAAGTGCAAATGAGAGAACGGATTCTTCATATAGAAGTTTATATACATATGTAAGATTGATTCCAATTTAACTGAATCACAACAGGCAATACTATTTTTTCTACTAAAACATTTCATTCAGTATGTTATCAAAGGTATTCTTCCCAAAAATGACACAAACAGCTATTTTTTTTTATTTATGGGACCAATGTTCTTTAAGACATAACACTATTCATAGATACTCTTGGGAAAAAATGTTTTTGAATGATAAGAATGTTTGTATTGTAGGCAAGAGTTATTTAAACTCCTCTAGGAATTCTTGTTTTACTGTACCCTAAGACACTTGAAGGGAATAAAAGTAATTGCATCTTTAACCCTGAAATCACCATTTAATTTGAGAAAAATAATGTAGGGAGAAAACAGCCTTCCAGTTTTAAAAATCAAGTAGGAAGAATCATCTACTAAGCAAGCATTTCTGCTTTGGAAATTGCTAAAATCTGTATTGTGTTTGTGGACCTCACTGCAAACATATTCCAGATCAATTGATGAAGATGCTCTTACTTTTAGACCACGCCCAGCTCGCACCCTCTGAAAGCCAACTGATCATATCCACACTGCCAATCTAGACCATCTCCTGGCTCTCCAAATCTGACCAGGAGGATTTTGGTGATATTTTAAAAGCTCAAATTCCTAAAAGACACGAGCTCGCTTGTGTGATCTCTCTGAGTCGTGGCCTCTCAGAATAATGTCTTACCAACATGATACACACAGTATGCAAGGTAAGCCACGTGGAAACATGAAGACCTATGCTCAACAAGGATTGTTCTGTAGAGGATATGGATCTGCGGCAGTATGTCTCCATATAGTACGTGGGACGGAGCCTGAAGCTTTTGCAATCATGCCCTCTGCAGTTAACTTTTTTTTTTCACCCCCCACACTCCAAAACAGACACTTCAATGTATTTGGTGAACTGAAGCTTGTTATCTCCTGAACTGGTATAGAAAGGTGGAAATGTACTACAGAAATGAAGTAAAAAAGAAATCTGCTTCGACAAAACATGCCATTCAATAAACAAACAACACCCACCAACAACTGATGAGTTTATGTTTCTCTGCTTTCATGCTTCATATCTTTTACTCAGTAAAATTTCAAAATAAAACAATGTACAAAGACTGATACAAAGTCGTACGGCTTTCCTTAAAATTGTCTACTGTGAGAAACTATTTCTCACAACATCTTGCTGAAAGGAGAGAACAAATTTTTTTAAGTGTTATGTATTCACAGTGCTTGCTATCATTGTTCAAGCTGTCACACTTTAAAACTTGGCCACTTAATTTCACCACACCCCATATTTGCAACTCTTGAGACTCCTCTGGGATACCAAACTGCAGGATATCACCATATATTCATATACTTTTAAATGCAGAAACCACTACTTGGAAGTGAAGTGCCATCTGAAGGAAAACTAACCGAGAAAAGAAAAAACTAACAGAGAAAAGAAAAAGAAATAAAAAAGAAACTTTTGGATAATGCACAAAAGCTGTATTTTAACAGACAAACGGACAGTATACGATACTCATAAGAATCTACATTCCACCCCACAGGTAGGTTTCAGACAGAAAAAAAAAAACTTGTTACTACCATTCTTTGTTGAAGCAGCAAGCACTATAATAAACACAATCATACCATCAATGTACGGAATAAGACTTTCCAGTTTTTCTGAAGAAAAAGTTCAGCATATATAGAGACGGTTAAAAAAAGAAAGGCAAATTAAACACTTAAATTAAAAGATTCACAAACTGAGGACAAAACCCTAAATTCTACTCACTCTGTAGATTATGCATTATGTGACCATTTAATTACTTCCATACTATTTTTCTCAATAAATGCCTGACTCATTTATTACAGGATGGAGAACTCTCGGATGATTCAGCAAGGCTCATCATCAGAATTCATCACACAATTGCCATAACTGTGTATCTTCTAGTTCCTAAGCAGACAATTTTGGGGAACAAAGGCCGCATGATCAGTGCTGTTCAATACTATTTTAGAATTTATTTCTGCTTATGCCAAAGAGCTCTTGCACAGTATCAAACAAGTTACAAACTTTTCATAGTTTGTCCCTTCTTAAAGGATACCTGATTTTTCATTGGGTCTTCATGGTGATTTATTTTAACACCTAATTTCTCATTGTTTTAGCTCCTCATATTAATATAAATAATCTGCAATGAGGAAAAAGTGCTGGGAAGCATTTAAGCATTCATCATTGAATGATGAAAGCAACAGAGTTTATGACAGAGTTGTACTAAGATCAAAATTTGAATACCTTCCAGAAAAATGTGTAGCATACAGCATAATATTTATTATTCTTTTAAGCTATTTTCATTATTGGCATTTATGATTGTAGACAGGTAGACTGTGTTATTGTGCAAGTACTGTCATAAAATACCTCAAAAGGCATGACTGTACAGGCCATCTTCATTTTTTTTCCTTTAACATTTTAAGCTTCATGGTATAATCTCAATGCAGAGCAGATTACTACAGCTATTACTGCACATTCACCCAAACAGGAAAACAAAAGCAAGACTTCATTCAAGAAGTAACTCTCCTCACAACAGAAAGGAAGAGCAATCCTATCAGGAAGCCTAGTAAAAGATCTTTGCTGCTCAAGACACAAATCAATAACACAAACAAGATACAGCAACAAGAGCGATTAATATATTTCAGGCACTGGAAATGCTGACAACCTTGAACCACAAAGTGTCAGTATGAAGAGCTGTGCCCATACACCACTGTATCGCAGGTACATGTGTAATGGGAAGGTTAGTAACAAGCCCAAGTGTGAGTTAAAAATGGTCTGCAGTTAAATAGTTCCCTGGCAACGCAAAGGAAACTGGTGACCACAGGCCACCACATGGTGATTGGGGACCCAAAGCAGAAACATGACCTTATAAAGCACAATTCAAGCACTCAGGTAACAGCCTTAAGTCTTAATTTACTGGGAATATATTTTATCATCATCAGAGATGCAAAAGACTGAAAAAAAATTCTTGCTACTTCAAATACTCTGCATTTACAGCAAATCTGAACTTCACATTTAAACCTCTACAGAATTAGAACTGTTTTGTAGTTGGCTTCTCAAATATGATTTCAAACATGATATGATTCGAATAATAATAATAATAATAATAAATAGAAGCACCCTCACTGATTTCTAAGCATTACTTCCAAAACTTTCTACACAGTATACACACAGATTTTAAAGCAAAAATTAACTATCTTCTCTCAAACACTAGAAACAAAGCTAAGAATTCCTTTACTTATTAACAAAGTTTCCAAAACAAAACTTTCTGCAGAAATGCTGCAATGACCTAATGCAAATGTTATATGGCAGAAACTTGCAGCATATTTACATACATTTTATATTAAATACTTTTACTCCTTAATGAAGTGGCAAACACTCAACAAATCCTAAGTCTACTTTCCCTGCCTAGTACTCCTCCCAGTTGAAGTTTTCTGAATCCAGTTTTCACAATGCAAACACATCAGCACTGTAATTACAACAGTATTAAGTGGAAAGACTTTTTTTTTAAATCATCATTTAAAAGCACATATGCAGTTTACTTTTTGTTAGAATGAACCTCAGCTCTACTCCTTCCTGCTGCTCCTCCTCCCCCTCCCAGTGCAAAGAATCCCCTTTCCCCTCCCAGACCCACTTCCCACACACTGAGCTCTCCTCCCTGCACGGCGATGACCTCATGCAGCTCAGCCCATCTCCTCGCAGGAGCAGCCCCGGCCCGTTGCCAGCTTCCCCCGCCTGCACTCACCAAGCCTCAAGTGCACCTTCCCTCCCCAGCGGCTCCCAGCCCCGGCACGTCCCGCGGGGGCAGCCATGGACACGGCAATGCACACGTGGAAGGAGCCTCTCAACACGGGTAAAATATGCACCACTACGTAAGCCTACCCCAGGCAACGGCCTGGGATAAACTTGCTTCGTGTTAGCAGAAAGCCTCTCTCCTGTGGTCTACAAGGCGCTGGATGCAGAACATTTTTAAGCACAGAAAGAGTAAACCCTCCATTAATTAAGCGCACCTCGGCAGCTTTCTCTTGCTATCCATATTAAAGCTCCTTACCCCAGTGAAGCAAATATTACTTCTTCCCCTGCTTACAGGAGACCCATTCTAATTTACCTTTATATCATTCTGCTTTTAAATCCTCCCACCCCTTCCTCAGCCTTTCTCTGAAGTGTCTCATTAAAGTGCTTTTTACGATCATTTTACACATTAAGAATTCAAGTATCAACTGAAGAACCATCTTCCTTTGAATGATTCAGCCCTTACAAGAAGTTATAGCTGCAGAAATGCAGGAAAGGATCTTGGTGATAATTAACACAGCTTTTGCTCAATGAAAAAGTAAGCATGTACATATAAGGCTTGATCCTTTGCTTTAAAGAAGTATCCTCAAAGCTCAACTCTTTGGAAGTTACATCCCCATATAGTAGACATAAAAGTCTACTCCAAATGCATAATAGTACTGATAAACTGCTAGAACAAGTTAAGAATTTACAAAAGGAAAAAATATACAAAATATACTAAAAATAGTCATTATGGCAAACCAACCTATGATATCTATTAGCTGCTGTTTGATTTGATTGTAAGCACCTCAGAAGTATGAACTTTCCATCTCCTTGAGCCTTCCAACAACCGACAAAGTGCATCAGTCATCTTTTCTGGAAAACACGCCTTTATTTTATGTGACTCACTATGCACAGTATTAAAGATAGAAGAACATTCACTAAATTTCTTTGGTCTCAACTTACAAAGTTCCAGATGTTGCCAAGGTTTTCTTTACACTGCTAGTTACTGGAAGGACCTGCATTAGGATATACACTCAGAGAACAACTGAATCACTTCGTGCAGGTTTGCTACCAAGTGGAGAAACATATGTCAAGTATTTGGGAGGTTCGGGTCCTTATTTCTGGTCCTACCTAGAGGAAACAGCAACAGCTTGGCTCCTTTCAGAGGATAACCAAAACCAAGATGCACGCGAGACATGTATCTCGCAGGAAGGAATGTTCCCACGCATACAAACAAAACTGCAACATGACCCAATATGGAAAGGGATCTTTAATGCCTGCGCACACACATGCACGCGCAGCCCGTACCCATACACACCGGGCAGCAAGCAAGCACGGAGCATTTTCTGCTACCCGGATTCAAACCATAAACAGAGGCCGGCGGGGCCGCCGCGCCCGGACGTCCCGCGCGGGGCCCGCCCCGGCCCCGAGCCCACGGCAGACCGGGGGCGGGGATCCGCTCCGGCCGAGCTGCCTCCCCCGCC
>VWPW01012160.1:155612-171056 GCA_013389825.1 Crypturellus undulatus | reverse complement strand
GCGCGCCAGCCAATGCGGGTGCTCCCCGCCCCGCCGTGACGCGCCACGCCCCACAGCCAGTGAGCGCCGGGCTAGGCGGTACTGTGCCCGCCCCCGCGGCGCCGAGGTCGCGCCGCGATTGGCAGGGGCGGGACAGGGCGGGGCGGGGAGGTACCGCCCGCTTCGCGCGCGGGGGCGCGGCCGTTGGCGCGGCCGTTGGGCGTGGGGAGGCCGTTAGCCCCGGGGGGTCGCGGTCCCCCCCAGCGCGGCCGCTCTGGGGGCGGTTCAGCGCCTGCGGCAGAAGGGGGGTGACACATCTGCCCAAGGACGAGCATACAGTGTTCCCAGCCCACACACACACACATAAAAGTCTCCTTTCCAAAAGGTGTAGCGAAGCGCCAGTACCTTCCCTTTCCAATACTGTTTTCCCAAAACTTTTTAGCTTAAAAGTGATGATTGAGAATATCTTGCATTTGAACAGAAGTGGGTATGATTCCCTCATCCCTTCTACCATATATTTTCTCTCCTGGGCAATCACAGCCTGTTTTCTTTTATGTTCAGCAGCTGGTCCCAACAGGAGTCCAGCTGTGCAATAGAAGTGTGTTGCAAAAGCTTGGGAAAGACTAATACCTAAATCATCTTATTTACCAAGTAGAATAAGTAACATTAGTGGTGTATCTTGAGCACTGGTGCAGTGATTAAAATAAGAGTAAGACTGTGAATGGAAAATCTAATTTCCCAGTAAAATACAACTGGCTTGTGGTCTTCAGTATCCATAGGATGGACCATCCTCCCTGGACTTTCTGAGCCACATAAAATCCTTCAAACAGCCCAGCACCAGAAAACACACCACATGGACCAGATGCTGCAGGTGCGGGAGACTCCAACCGCCGCTCAGAGAGCAGCTCCCCGCGTGGCACCGAGCGGTGCGCGTGGATCTGCAGCTGCACGTCCGCCTCAGCAGCCACTACTGAATGGCTTCTTTCCACGGGCAAAATTCAAAATTTCCAGCATCTGCCATTATGCCAGAGGGTGATTCTCCACTTAACAGCCACACGTGATGAAAAGCCAAAAGGCTAGCATGCTTCCTGCAGTCACTGGGCCAGATTCGTATGGACAAACAGCCTCAAAACCTCTTGGGGGAAAAAATGTGTGGAAAATAGTGCTGAATATAAATAAAGATGGTATTTGTGCAAGGAAAGTTTCTCAGAGAAATCTAGTGAAACTGAATTCACCACATACTTTTTACTAAAGGTAATTGATAACTTTCTTTTCAACTTCTTTAATCACTTTTGACAATTTCAGAATTTCCTAGAGGGATTTTCTATGTTGTTTTTAGTACCAAGGATTTACAAGGTGATGTTACCCCCTTCAAAAGTTACTGGAGAATGGAAACAGAAGATTTGGTTCAGACTTTAATAACTAATGGGGAACATTTACATAATAACAACAAGTGAGATACAATGTATGCCAGGTTTAGTATGTTTGAATAGCTTTCCTGCTATTTAGTATTTGATGATGGGAAGGTGGGAAGTTAAAAGAAATAGAAGGGACGGAAAATATGTCAAAGCCTAATAAAAAAGCTCATGAATATTGCAGCTTAGGGGCAGATTAAAAAAAAAAAAAAATCCTTGATGTTGTGTTACCCAGGGGACTTAGTATCAGGAACATATAACAAAAAAGCTGGGTTGGCAATAACTTAAAAGACTGTGCATTGCATGAATTTTAAAATCTTCTGCATTCTGTTTTTAATATTTTCCATTTTAAGGAAATTAATTCAATTTAATTAAGAAGTAGTAATAGGGTCTGCTATTACAATGCATTTCATACCTGAGGAACATAAGATTCACTGTGACAGATGTGTCCTGTCTCAAGCACTGGAAAATAGCTGGTGTTTGGGAAGGGGTAAGAAAACAGATAGGACCAGTGCAAACCTTTTGCAACTCAGGACCCCTTACTCTTGAATTTGCCATCAGCCATTTAAAAACACTAATGAAACTATCCTGTGTGCACTTGTCTGGTCAGGTTAAGGCATTTAATTTATGCTTTTTTCCCTTCCACAATATTTTATGGAAATTATTTTTTCTATTTATGGGTTTATCTATTTATGGGTTTATAAACCCATATGTAAATAAATATATATAAATATACTTATTGAACATATTGATTTATTATAGATATATAATTTACATTATATATTATTTATATATTATGTATTATACATTATTATATAATACATAGTTTATTTTCTATATATATAGTGTCTGTATATATATAAAGAAACTTTATTTATATATATGCTTATATATAAATAAAGCTTCTTTTCGTACCTCCTCCTATAGTAAGTTGAATACCTATCAAAGAATCTCCAAACTTTCTGTCACATTTTATGATATGGACTTTATCATAAGATGGGGACCTAAATTAGAAGGGAGTTTTTAAAACAACAAATATACAAGAGAGGAAAGTAACTTAAAGCTCTTCTTGGCAGTAAAAAGTGTTTTCTAAAATGTTTTAACTTTAGTTACTTTTCTACAATGTTGATTTGGGATTAAAGTCTTCATTTAAATGCAAATATTGAACTTAGCATAAGAAATTATCAATAACAGTGTTTTACAGAAATGCAAATACAGACAGACCCCTCATTCAGTCATGTTTCAGCTGTGCTCAAACATGTATCCTATTGGGCTAGACAGATAACTTGTCAACCATGCTGTGCACAGAACTAAAGGTCTCTTATGATTATATGTCTATGGTTTGCCTATTTAGCTGGCTTTAGCTGGCTTCAGTAGCTGTGAATTTGATAAAAATTAGTGAAGTCAGAAGTTTTCTGATTAGAGTTTAAAGCAACTTAATGAACAACCTGGCTACTTTCTAAGGAAGAAAGGATTTATCATTGCACTTCATAAATGGATACTGTAAACACCAGCAGATATTGTAAGCATATGCAAGCTAGTTTAAAATTTGGATTGTTCACTTATTTTATTTAAAAATTGCAACCAATAGTGTTTTGAAAAAAAAAAAAAAAAAAAACGGTATATGTCTGGAGAGAAACATAAATGTAACAGAGGGAGTACTTCATTATCACTCCTTCAAACTCCTCAAGTAAAATGTATGACATTGCAAAGTCTAACATCAAAAATTCTCTTGGATATACCAAAGAATTTTATTATACACCAGCCAGTTATATGGGATAGATATTAGAGAACTAGATTCAGAACAAAAGACTGGAAACAGATTTCTATAAGGGATTAAAGTAAGATAATAATAATTTCCCAAACAATCTCAGACTTTTGACCAAGAGTAAGACTCCTTGATCTCCAATAATGGTATATCAGTTCTTCTTTTGCTGAATTAAACTTGCTGCAGTTCCTTGGTGAGCTGGCATGAATAAATAATGCATTTCTAGACTATTGCATGTCTAGGGAAAAAATAGTTTACTGTTTTATACATTCTTTGCTTCTTCACCCTGTCTTCTATTGCTAGAAAATGTTATTACCAAAAAAAAAAAAAAGAAAAAGAAAGAAAGAAAAACAGTAAAAAGACTTAAATAACTACACAAACCATGTATAAAACCAATGGAACTTTTGTGACAGATAGAGAATACCATTACTACTAGTATTAATACATCTGATATGTATTAATACATATATTATATACATATAATACATATTAATACATATGAAAATTAATCTTATTCTTCCACTACACACCTGGAGAATAAAATCAGGTATGCTAAAGCAATAAACTAAGAAAGGCATACACAGAGTACAGCAAACTGCTGAGCTTTTTCATTTCACCTCTGCCATAGGTACCTCACTATACTTAAGCAAAGCTCCTCCTGCTGCTGTATCTCTGGCTATAAAAGGCAGTGCTAATATTTTCTTTGACTGATGTCAAAAAGAGCAGATTATCAATATTTATAAAACATTTTCAAATTTCTGTATGAGAGATGCTAAACAAATGCAAATAACATGCAGAATAAGCATATTTTTATAATTTATATCGTTGATCCTGAAATCTGATTTTCATATTGTTTTCACAGATTTTCCTGATTATTGGATATTTTCTGTTTTCGATCTTTTTTCTCCCATCTCCATTTTGTTTTTTGTATTTTGAATTTCAATGTCTGTTGCTATGGCAACACCATGTTCTAACTATTGCTCCTTTCAGGCCCTTTTCGAATCTATGCTGTGCTATTTAAAACTACAAATTTTGTGTTTAAGGTGCTTGGAGATTTCCTCAGAATATCCTGGCAGGGTTTTCCCTACCAGAAGCAAGACTGCAGCAGTGCATTCCCAAATCTTTATACCTTCCATATGAATATACATGCAGGCATAGATTGATATATGTATAACACCTATATATTTGCACACATGCACACATACACATGTGCTTGAACATGTGTGTGAACACACATGCACAATTTATTTCTCATTCACAAGTAAAGTTGGAATTCACCACAGAATTTTCTGGGGAGAATCCACACTTGGAAGCTTAGCTATATCAACATCAGAAAAAGAAAATGAACCAGTAAGTTCTCTTCAATTTCACAGAGTCATAAAAGGAAAACTCGGCAGATACAAGGAATCTTATGAAGGATCTGAAGAAATTGAAAGTATGGTTTCATTCTCAAGAGGAGCTAGCAATGTATTCTAATGCCTGAACAGAAAACAAATACATAATGGAGGAACCAGTAATAACTGGAAACAGTTACTTAAGCATATTTAAGCATAAACATTAAAGTCTTCCTGAGATTTAAATGGCTGACTTATGTATTGCTTTTATCATCAATTAGAGTCATAGGTTGCAACATACAAGATAATCGTGGGTATGTTGCTCAGTTCCATGAACAGACACAGCTGTCATCCAAGTGTGGGAGTTAAATGCACTATATCAACTAGTGGTAATGAAGAGGATAGAAGTTTTCAGTAGCCCCACAGATATATTCCTAAGCGCTTAGACCAATTTGAAATTAATTACGAAGCTTATTACAAACATTGGACTCTGGTTCCTGCATGACAAGCACCATTTTTATCCTGTGCATTAAAGGACGCATTCCAGGATGACCTGTTTGGTTTTGAGTTTCCCATTTCTAGGTCTATGCAGCATAATTTCTAATCCTTAATATTCTGGTCCTGACTACTAAAATTTGAGCAGTCTACTGTGAAAGTGTGATTCAGGTTCCTCTTTAGTGTTGTTTTAAGAGCTATTACACTAAAACTTAGAGGAGTAAGAATCTCAGCTGTTAGTCCGTCCTTGAGAAACAAAGGATTGCTATCTTGCTGTTTAGTTAGCAAGACAGAATAACCTGTGAATGTATCTGATTCACATAGCAAAGAAACCACCTTCAAACAGTTCAGCACAGTTAGGGCAAATTAATTTTCTAACTGCAAGAATGTGTGATGCTCATCTGTCTATTTAAAAGCACTCCAAAGTTTTGTTTATACCTTCTCTCAGACAGGAGTGTCACAATATGAAATCCTTGGTGATACCTTAATTCAGTATTACTGCCTCTACCTGGTAAAGGCAGTGTCTACACTATCTTGTAGACATCTTCCCCTCTTCAGTGTGCTGTTCCTTCACATTTTCCAGCAGAAATGTTTACACAGCTGGTCTGTGAAGTAGATAAAGGAAATGATCTTATCTTAAAAATAAAGTCTTGCTATAGTTAATTTTAAATATATTCTACATACATAATTTTTATATATGTCTTGCTAGGGTTTTTTTTTTTTAGATGAGATGTTGTCTGTCTATTTGGTTAACAGATGGTTGTCTGCCTGTTGGCCCCACAAATGGTTGGCCCAGTACAACTCAGCAAGATCAGGCTAAGAATGAGCAGGCAGGTAAAAGAGAGCAGCATGGAAATACCTTAAGATACCAAAGACCTCAGTTCTTGAAAAGCAACCAGAGGTTACCTCTTTGGTGGAGTCATAGTGGCTTTCCAAACCTGAGTTCTCTTTTTTTAGCATATTTGGTGATGGCCTTATCTACTCTGAGGTGGAGATAGTGTAATGCACAAACTAAACTAGTTTATGTGCTTAAATAAAGCGTGGCCATCACTATAACTGCACTTGTATGAAGTAGAGTTGCCAGTGTATAAAAAAACCTACACACCAAACCCATCACTGATAACACACTACCTTTATCTAAGCAGCAGTTTAAGGTATTCATATCTCTCTCCCACAGTGCACATACTTTTTTCTCGTGCTGCGGTATGCTGCTGCCCTGGATTGTGTTGACATTATTGTTAGTAGCATTACATGGTGAATAAAATTTGTAAGTGTAAATAAAAACCTGCAAACAAATAATATCTTTAGAGTAGCACTTAGTAGTCTGTGATCTAGAAGTTGGGCAGCATTACTCACAGAACAAGTTAATTATTTAGTCCATCTGGACAGGTTATGGTTATAATTATACCTACTTTTGTGAAGGGCATTAGTCTTTCTAAAATATAGGCAGGAGCAGGAGACAATTCTTCAGGAAAACATATCTTGCTTACCTTAACAATCCACGAGAAATAAAATAGGAAACAGAAGGGAGTGTGTATAAATATTAAAAATTTCTAAGATCTTCCTTTAGGCAAAGGCCTAGAAGATGAAGTGTTTGTATAAGCTAGTATCCACATTGAAATGTCTGGATAAGTGGTTTCAAGTCTTCATGGGTGAATGTTACAGGGAGGTCTCTCTTACAGTTAACATGACAATAGATATAAAACTTTATTTCTGTAAATCTCTCTCTAAACTGTAAAGGTGCACACATTTGGACTTTGGAGTAAAATACTTCTCTACTTTTATTTTAACCTTTGATGTCAAGAATAATTTCAGTGTAAAGACTATGAATATTTTCATCAGTTTAGAGGTTCCTTTCTTAAGAAATGCCCCATACTTTAAAGTTTTGACTTTCCCATCTTGATACAGATCAAGGAAAGAGTGAAAATATTACAGAGGCCAGAAACATCCTATTAAAATCCTATGCTTTTCAGAGAGCTGCCTATTATGGCAGTTTTTTTGTTTTGTTTTGTTTTTGTTTTTGTTTTTCAGTGCTTATTAGTCAGAGAATCTGGAGGGACACCATGTCTCTTCAAACCACAGAACTGGAAAACATAGGAATAGACAACACTCTAGAGCTCCCAAGGCAAAAATGACAATTTTATCTTTGTTTACTTTTAGAAAGAAACACAAGAACTTGCTGTAGAAGGTCTGTAAAATGGAATTCCTTCACAGTAGAAACTGCTTTTGATTTTGGGGCCTCAATCTCCTGAGATGCTTTGCCAGTTGTTACTCTTCTGAAAACATGGTGTATATCTCACAGCTAAAATTATCTTTTGGGTGTTACACAGGACAGCAAAAATAACTAGGTATGAAGAGCTACTTGCCAGACAGAGCTTCTTTGCTCCCACAGTCTTTCCCTAAAGTCTTCCAACTCTACAGCAGCTCACAAATGGCTGCATAGTAAAGCCAGCTAATCACAGTTCTGTAAATAAATATAAATGTACATTAACAAATCAATTCCTTCAGAAAATGGATTAAGAAAAAAAGGAAAAGAGAGAGAGAGAGAGGGGGACTCCATAGGTATCTCAGGCAAACTCTGCTACTACTGAAGATGATTAGCTCGTAACCCTGAAAGTTAAGGTGGTGCTTCCTCGTTTACCTAGCATAACCGTGGACATAGGACATAGGCATAGGACATTCAGTGATTATTCAGCAGGATGTACAACTTCTGTGCAGGTTACCTAGACCCTGACAGGTCTGCACAATGCTTTAAGGAGGAGTGAGTACACACACACACACAGAGAAACATACATATTTTTCATGAGTCTTTTAAGTCGGTGCATCACAGTGAAAGTGGCAATGTGAAATATGAACAAGAGTCTGATGCAGCAATGACCACTTGCACACAGTAGGAAGCTTTTCCTATAAGGCACTGATCCCTGTAGATTGAAACCACATTTTGATGCAAATGGAGTGGGATCATGTCCAACAGCCAACACCATGGATTCCACAACTTGCAGTAATAGGCACCAAATGAGAAAGCTTTGAGCACCTGCAGGTGAAGCTGTAACAAACTGATTAGTGAGTAGCTTTTGCTTTTTACCCTTGTCTAATCAGCTATAGCAAATCAATTGTGCCCTCTAGAATCCAAAGAAGGATAAGACAAGCTTCTGAGTTACTTCTACTTCCTTATTTAAATAAGAAAACCATCAAAAGATATTTCAAAAGAAATATTTATCAAAAATCTTATTTGCTATGTTTTATAAATATTGACCCATCTCTATTTCTATCCCTATCGCATACAATTGCAAACATTTTTTCTTGTAAAATGCATATTTTTTTCTGTTATTTTAGGATTATGTTGATACAATTTTAATGGAAAATGTACTAAAATTTTTAATGTATGTGCACAGAATAAAATGCCTGTTATCTATCAGCATTCTTCACCTAGTGTTAAATATCAAATTACAGCAATTGCTTGGCCAGCTTATATTAACTATCTGGAACAATGTTTGTACTCAGCCTAAATGGAATTTTTTATGATTGATATACTTGATTATGATTCACCTTTATATACACCTTGATAAGTATATTACGGTCCTTTTAGATAATCAGGCTAACATGTTTAAAGGTACATTCTGTTTGATTCATCTTTGTCTCTTTTTATACAATGTATGAATGCAAAGACATGCCTAACTGTGAAAGAGTGAACCAGTAACAACTGGTCTTGTTACATTATGGAGAAATTACTTACTTATTGCTGAAGAATGTAAATGGGGCTTTAATTAACATATAATCCAAGAATTTGATTGTCGCTTTCTGTATCGGTCATCCAGATAAACATTTGCAGGTCCCAAAGCCTCACATTATTATTCTGTCTTAGTACAAGACAGGGCAGCATTGTTATCTTGGACTTTTGCTATAATAATGAGGAGAGCTACGAACGACACAGGGGTTTGTCACCATGTTTAAATTCTAAATGCCTGCTTCTCAGACTGAAACTGGAGTACCGGGTTAGGCCCCTATATGTTTAATCATCACAGTAAATGAGCAAGGAGAGCTCATAGTAGCCAGGTGCCAGAGTACCATGAGACCAGCAGCTCCCCAGAGGATGGTATGGGCAGCGGCTCCTTGTGACAAGACCGAGCCTGGCCACCATCCCTGTCCTGCAGCCCCGAAGGGAGCAGCACCAGTCCCGGCCAACGGGCACCACTGTGGGTTTGGGCATGGGCCGACGCCAGCCTGGCGAATCACCCATGTGTTGGGATGGGGTCTCAAAGGTCAGGGGGCCCAGGCAGGCCACGGCGGGGCTGGAGCTCAGCACCACTGCAGTGTTGCAGGTCACGGACTGATGGCCCTGAACAGGCTGAAATTCGGTTCTGGGGTTGGGTAGGCCCAGGGCTGTGGGTTGGGATAGGGAGGTCAGCTGGTGCCCTCAAGGCCTGGATGCCAAGTTGCCAAGAAGGGATGTACAGGTGAAGTGGAGATAAGAACTCAAGGAAATGTCAAACAGAAGGCTGAGTTTACAATCCACCTCCGAGCCATTTAGGTCTCTAACTAGTTAAAAAGATTCATAAACCCTGCAGTTTACTTCCCGTGTTGTCCGTTTTAGAGACAGCTAAAGGCCTTGCTCCATTTGCTAACAGTCCTTGGTACAAAGCTATGCTTCCTCAACTACATCCATCTCTCTGCGGGCCAACAGAGTATTTTTCTAGTTGTTTTCACACAGCAGAGGAGTGATGGAGAGTGCCTCTAGGACATTAAAAAAAAAAAAGTCCACGGTACATTCTTTGCAGTTTGAAAGCCGTGGGAGGGGAGGAGAGAAGGAGATATCAAATACTGCTACATACCTGACTCTGGTAGTGCCAGATTCACGAGCAGCCTGTCCACCGTCGATCTGATCGCCTTCCTAGGAGCGAATCAAGTTCCCAAATAGTGTGGTCAACTATAAGCTGGACTCTGGCAGAATCAAGTGCATGGTCTGTCAGCTGTAGGTCCAATTGCCTTCCAAACTAGTAGTTGAGTTCACAAATATAATGATTTATTCAAATGCAACATTACCAAGCAGGTTTTGGATGTCAGTACAGGAAATTCCCTACTACAGCATGGGGTTTTTAGCCAGCTCTGATGTACTAATGTGCAATCATCACTCACCCAGAAGTTGGGAGCAGTCCGAGGGGAGGAAAGGGGGATCAGCCCATCGACTGACCCAGGAGTTACAATGGATTCTTCCTTCCTCCTCCTTTTCCTCCTGAGTTCACCCTTTATACTTTTCTTTATGTTCAGGTGGAGCTTGAGTGACTGCAGTCATATTAATATTGTTATTGACTGGTGAAAAAGTTTCTCACTTTCGTTTAAAGGTACCGTCAATTGAAAACCTAGAGCGCACGCTCAGTGAGGAGCGGTCGTACCTCGGAGGCGGGTAACTTTGGGGATGGAGGTGTGTTTTGGCATTATAATGAGCTTATAGCCAGCAAGGTTCAAGCAAAGTTCATCCGAAAGGGGTGATTTGCCGCCCGTGCTGTCAGCACCAGACATCCTGCCGTACGTGTCCCGCCTGCAGCTGCTGTGCGGCGATGAGCGCCCAGCGCAGGGAGTGCAGCAGAGCTTGGCCGCGGTGTCGTCGCTCCGCTCCAGCCCCCGCTCCTCCCCTTTGAGCTGCGGGGAGGGCAGGTTGTGCTGCCCGGGGAGCCGTGCGGGAGCTGAGTCCGTGCGGACCGGCCATCCTGGAAGTGGCAACTGTCTATCACCCCCAGCAAGCGTCTGGATTGCCAAACCTTCTGTTAGGCCCTAGTTTTTCTCTAAGTTTTCCCTTTCAAGCAATTCTGCCACAACATTGTTTAGAATAACTGGTCTAGGGAGTGAAAATGACAAGAAAACTGATCCAGGTCCTCCCATTATTGAAGTAACGCAACCAATTGTCCAGCTATATAATGAACACCTGGATATTGCTACAGAGAGAAGCAAGGGTTCATGCTAGCTATGTTTTTCTTAACTGAAGATGAGGTATTTTTTTATACCGATATCAATCATTACATAACTTTATAATTCAGTTTGACTGAAACCTCAGGAGGTTGATAGTGCATTGAGTTAAGAGTAGGTTGCATGGGGATGTCTCCAGCCAAATCTTGAAAAACATCAACTTTTTTGAGCAACCTTTTCCTCTGTTTAGACTGGGAGTATAAGTTTTTTCTTATATACAGTCTGCATCCCTTGTGTTTCAACTTATATCCATTGTTGACTGTCCTCTTGCAACACCCTACTATGAAGAGCCTGACTCCATCTGATCCACTGCCTCTTTTCAGGGGCTGGAAAGCTGCTACTAGATCTTCCTGAATCCAGACCCTCTCCTTTTCTTCTCCCGTCTTTCCTTCCTCATCTTCCTACCCAAGTATTCCACTTGTCATAAACTCCCAGGTAGAGCATGACCCATTAACTGCTACACTCTGAACTTGGTCACTCAACCATTTTTTTTACCCATCTGGTTGTCCAGCTTAACATTCTAACCTGCATACAGGAATATTGCAGGAGAGTGTTCAAAATCCTGCTAAAGTTGAGGTAAATGACATTCACCTCTCTCCCTTAATCTACAAATCCAGTCATTTTGCAATACGAGGCAATTACGATGGCTGAGCATTATTTTCCCTTTGTCCTGCAGCTGGTGGCAAATGTTCCTATTAAATGAAGATACTCAGGATAATTAGGCAGAAGAAGTGCCTATTTACTTGAATTTCATTTGAGTCAAACCTACTGAAAGGCATTATTTTAGCGCCTGCACCAGATCAATACATTCAGTATCTAAATCATATTGGAAGTGGAACTATTGAAGACCTGCAGCCACAGAGACTTCAAGTTTTTAAGGATTAAGCATGCATTTAGAACCTATATTGTGTTAAAAGATGCAATTCTTTATTGGGTTTAGACTCATTTACTATATATGATGGTAAAAAGACCAAAAAGACCAAAAAAAAGACCAAAGTCTTTTTTTTCTCTTCAGTTTTTTAAAACAATCAAAGAAATGTTTCTCACATAGATCTAGAAATTCTTTGGAGTATTTAATAGTCAGGTTTAATAGTCAGGTAAATAGTCAAATTTGTATACGGCCAGCTGCCCCAAGAAGGCACTGCAGGCAAACCAGTATTTGGTGTATGCTGCAGTCATGTCCATCCCTAAATATAAATTCACTTGATTATTTATAAGACATGTAGTTCTGTGAATAAATCCTTTGTTGCTTTTATCTTGAACCATATAATTTACTAGATGCTAGCTAGTTTCCATAGATATTAAGTTTCATTAACGAACAAGCAGAAAAGTTGAAATGGTGACTAAACTGTCTTGAAAATATTCTGTTTGGAAAGTCTGCAACATTTCTGCAGAAGTCCTGCAAAGTTTTGTAGTGTATTTTTATGTTTTCCTGTTTCTGTTTCCTACTGTTTCTTGTAGAAAATGGCAGACAGCTATAACTGAAAAATATCTGTTGAGCTAGCCTAAAAATAATCGGACTCATAAGTGTTCTTCCTAACTGTAACCATAACAAACTAAATGTGAGTATAGATTTAATGGGTAATAAGATCATAAAATTTTTAAATGGTCACCAGCCTAGACTTCTATCAAAGTCTGACTGTTCACCTCCTAAATTACTTCTTTTGATTTAATTGGTAGTCATTCTTTTAATTTTCACATATAACCATCTGCAGTTTTATTGAAAAAAAAAAGATGCAGAAGATGAAAGTTATCCTATATGACATTTAGCTTAGAATCTCCCTTTTATTTTAGTAGGATAAATGTCCCATATTCCAGCTGCACATTAAATTTTCTACCTTTCTTTACAAGCTCCAGGGTAATATCCATGACTTTTGGCATAAATCTATGATTAAGACTGCATAAATCATGAAGAGCTTTCTAGAATACTTTTAAGATTGGAATGCCTAGTAATAAAATCTTTTAAATTTATATATAGTGCTGATCATCCCCCAGAAACAAAAATGTTGTAAAAAAATGCTGCGCAATCAGTCTTCCACTCCAGACTCACAGTAATAGTAATGCTGTCCAGATCTGTGGGTCAACTCACTAGCAATCCGTCTCAAAGGTTACTTTTATAGCTCCTGAATCCTACAGGCACTAAACTCTTCGGCTATACCTGTAAATTAAACAATGCTGAAGGAACATTCTCTGACCCTGGAATGTGACTGTATATTGTTTAACTGCTGAAATGATTTCTTTCCCCTATATTTTTGGAAGAAGCCTAATATTGCCCAAAATTAACCTTGGGCATGAGTTGAAAGGCCCCATTTGGGGGCCTTTCCCTCTTCTAACAGAAAGTTTTCTTGCAGCCTCTTTGGAGACCTAGCAACTGACTGCTAGAATAGGTGCAGTCATTCAGTGCCGGTTGTCCTTAATTATCAGGAACATTTCCCTGGAGCATTTCATTTTCTGGTATAGATGAAACCTCTGACCATAAATAACATCAGATACAATACCTCCTACAGTGCTTCAGAATACATTCAGGTCTGTAGGGCAGGAAAAAGAGGGATTCCTATTCACACATTTGTTGTAAAAGGGGGATTGATCTGTGCATGCTAAAAAGACCTGGAACTTAGTCCTTCT
This sequence comes from Crypturellus undulatus, assembly GCA_013389825.1. NCBI lineage: Eukaryota > Metazoa > Chordata > Aves > Tinamiformes > Tinamidae > Crypturellus > Crypturellus undulatus. Next base: position 157,476 of record VWPW01012160.1, on the reverse strand, counting down.
CACAGTGATTAGCGTAAACCACTCAAAAGAACTTACCAATAACTGATTCCCTAAGCATGTCCCAGGTTGTGGTCCTTAACCCCACGTATTGTTACTTGATGTTGCCACAGCAGCTGAAAAACATAAGCATGTCATTGTTACTCAGGCAGCAGAAATTGTATTGCCCAGTGTTTAACTTTATATTAAACAATGTGTAAAATATTACTTTTACACAAATTGTATCATGTTCAGGATCTCTAATATGTTCTCTACTAAAGGTACATAATTATTAATAAAGATGACAGATGATCATAAGCTGCTTTGTTTGGACGTAGCTGAGCCAGCAGAGTTTCCCCTTTACCCCCATCTGTTAGCGAGGCTTGTGGGTCACAGTCCCAAAGGACTGCCCCGCAGACAGTGCCTGAAGTACATAAGTATTTCTGTCAATCCCTTTTCCAACGGCCATTTACTTGACCGATTAAGAAGGATGTCAAAACACTTGAAATACCTGATTAAAACAAATTTAGAGTTTCCTTATCCCACCAGTTTAGCCAAGGTCATCCTAACACTGAGTAGGATTTGTTTCTAGATTTGTTTCTAGAAGTTTTACCTGAAGAGCTGAGGTCTGTAGCAACTAATTGTTCTATTTTTTAAATGACCAGTAATATAACAGCTACAAGATGTCATTTACAAAATCTCTCAAACTATTTCATTTCATGCTCATTTTATTCCATTTATCCCGAAAGATAAGAAGAACATTCTTTTTTTTTAATTTCTCACACAGGTGCTTTCATCAGGGATATCACATTCTGTTACAAAAAAAAATCTTTAAAATGAAATCATGAAGACCAGAGAATTACTTGTAGTCAATGATGATGGAATATTTTTCTGCTGTAATTCATTTTCTGTTTTTCTCATGCAGACTTATGGTTCAATATATCACAGAGTTACTTCTGTTGCTTTTTGCTGCTATTATTTTCCAGCTCACAACATATCATGAATATATCACTCCCTTCATTGTTTGGATTGGATGCTTTTATGAAAATATGTGGGATTTTTTTGATTAATTTGCTACTTAATTGGATTTTTTTGTACTTTTTTCTTTATTTCTTCCAAACATAACATTTGTGTTAAATTCCCACTGATTTTGTTTGACCTCTTATGAAATTGTTGATTTACTGTCTTTCTGTAACTAACAGTGCTATATAATTGCTTGAGAATTCCTAGATTCTGCCACTCCCACATTTTGTAAAAGAATTCTTTTTTCTTTCTCATCTGCTGTTATCACAGAATCGTTGAGGCTGGAAGAAACCCCTAGAGATCACCTAGTCCAACCCCCTGCTCCAGCAGGGACACCCAGAGCACGGGGCACAGGGTGGCATCCAGGCGGGTTTGGAAGATCTCCAGAGAAGGAGACTCCCCAGCCTCTCTGTGCCAGGGCTCTGGCACCCTCACAGGTGACACAGTTCTTCCTCACATGGAGGTGGAACTGCCTGTGGCTCAACTCACACCCGTTACCCCTTGTGCTGTCACTGGCCACCACAGAGAAGAGTTTGGTCCTGTCTTCTTTACACTCTCCCCTCAGGTATTTGTACCTGTTAATCAGATCCCCTCTCAGTCTTCCTCAGGCTGAACAGGCCCAGCTCACTCAGTCTTTCCTCATCGATAGATACTCCCGTCCCTTAATCATCTTCGTGGTTCTGTGCTGGACCCTCTCTAGAAACTCTACATCCCTCTTGTACTGGGGAGCTCAGAACAGCCCTCAATACCCCAGGTGCAGCCTCACAATTTCTTTTCTTTTCTTTTCTTTTCTTTTCTTTTCTTTTCTTTTCTTTTCTTTTCTTTTCTTTTCTTTTCTTTTCTTTTCTTTTCTTTTCTTTTCTTT
>VWPW01012160.1:96307-155567 GCA_013389825.1 Crypturellus undulatus | reverse complement strand
CTTTTCTTTCCTTTTCTTTCCTTTCCTTTCCTTTCCTTTCCTTTCCTTTCCTTTCCTTTCCTTTCCTTTCCTTTCCTTTCCTTTCCTTTCCTTTCCTTTCCTTTCCTTTCCTTTCCTTTCCTTTCCTTTTCTTGATATTGATGCAACTGCAAAATTTATATTTCTTTGATTGAGTTTCAGGACAGTATTCCTTGTCTCACATTTCAGGAAAAAAAGTTAGAAAATCCTTCCATCTGTAATCTGGCAAATTTAAATAGATACTATTGTTGATCTCTTAGAATTAATGCATCCTACTGCAATTAATATATAATTTGCATGCTGTTCCATAGAATCATCATATGAATGAAATGCACTATCTTATGACACATTTTGTAATCATTAGAAATATCATTAAGAAATTCTGCTGCAAAACATGTTATGTATGTTCTACTTCATGGTAGTACAATGATAAAAGGCTTGTAACCTGCTGCACAAGAACCTTATGTAGGGGAGTTCTGATTGAACAATTTTCTATCCATCTCCGAATGGTGTATTTTAGAACAGCAAGTAAGTGTAGTAGCATTACGTTTCACAGTAGCCATCTACAACATAGGATGTATTAGAATGAACTGGCAGCACATAAGCTCTTTTGAAATCAGTATATTACTGCATAGTTTGAAAATATATTATGTATTTTATACCAGTGCTCAGGACATGTTAGAAAATCTGTCATTTATTCATTTGTTTCTGTGGACTTTAATAAGGTCATTGCTTTATAAAGAAAGAATCCAATCCTTGAATCTTGATTTATGAAGACCCTTGGTACTGCCATGGAAATCTGCTTTACATGTGCCCAACGTGCCCAAGGTAGTCCATGACTAATCTTTAAAAAGCAAGAACAGTTAGATGAAGAAAAATATCTCTAAGGAAGTTTGATGCAGAAGAAGACGTTTGGTCTTCTTCTGGCCACTAACTCACTGAACAAAACCATGCAAATGTTCTGTAGAAGCAGTCAGGAAAGATCATGTGATTGGCTACATTTTCTTTATCATGATGATCCTGTGTAGGAGTCATATGACTCAACTCTTCATAAACTTACATTATGTGTTTTTTAGTATTTATTTATATCTTTATATTTTTACTACATAAAATCTGAAAACAATTCAATTTAAATATATTTTAAGAAAGATTTGCTACAGCTAAATTGCCTAATTGGACAGTTTTTGATTTAGTTAATATAAATCTAATATATTGATTTATTTTACTACCTTAGAAAACATTTGTCTCGTTTCAAAGAGCAAACCCAATGAGATTAGACATGGTATGCTAACATGCACAATAAAAGACTGCATCTGATTTTATGTATAAAATATAGACTCAAAATAAATAGTGCAGTTATATGTATCTATCTTAATAGAAGGCTTGTTTACATGAGGTTCCTGAGATACTTTATTAAAAACAGTAAAGTTTATTATACCGTATATGAAGTAGGGATTGCAGAACATTGGTAGCAGATTCCTCAAAAAATATAACTTTCCTGTTGACCTCACACAGATGAGTTTAGTGACTCAAATTTTAAATGACTTTTTTTGTTTCATTCGGATGCTCTATACAGATGTCCACATGACAGGAAATGTTTTTTTCCAACTGATTAAGAAGTTTGGGACTGAAGGAACATAACTACCGTTTAATCAAAAGAAAAGAATATTCTAGATGTTAAAGCCAGACATGATGATCCATATTGGTATAACACTACATTCATATTTGTGATACATTATTTTAGTGGCTTAAGACAGATTTTTCACTTTCTCCAGTAGACTTTGAAATCATAAAATATATATGAAAACCTTTAGAAAGAGATGCATATAAGGATATGAAAATATTTAATAACATCCAGTAAGAAACTAGGAGAACCATTCTCAAAGTGGAATACAGAGAAAACTCTGCAGGAGTGTGCGAATAAAGATGCACAGCAGAGAAAATGAAATCACAGAGGTAGATCTAGGAAGCGAAAGAACTTGAACGCTGCTTTTGTACACCATATTGAGTGACTGCTCAAACTAATTGGTAGACAAGAGAATAGAGTTATGTACTTAATACTCTAAGCCTCCCCAGTCTGTTTCACTTGACCTTGGATTAGGATCTTCTGTGATGAGAGGTCAGTCTTTATGCCCGCTTGATGCTTGCTCCCTCTGCTGAGGCCAGCTAAGCTACTTTGTCTATTGTCTTTGGGTAATGCAGACTGTAGAAGACAAACTTAGCTTACTTCCTTTCATGTAAGTTTTCCAGTGAGTGCAGTATCTAAAGCAGGCTAAGATACCAAAGGGTTCACCGATACCAAAGAGTTCACCAAGGCCTGATAAACTTAGGTTATATTTTAATATTTGAAATACATCATTTACTCATAATAAGATTGGCTTTAGATTAAAATTGCAACAAAACAGGAACTGATAACTAGATTGATATATGGTCATTTATCTATTTCCCATCTGAAATGTGATCAGTTGTTCCATTTTATAAATAGTGACATTTCAACAAAATGTGATCACTTCATATTTATACATCCATGAAAGATGGTGTGAAAGAAAGTAGCAAATGCTGCTTTACTGTGCTTAAGATGAGAAACTTAATTTCTAGTATTCTGTCCCTTTTTCTTGAAGCCTGTCTTCCCACATTTAAATCTCATCATCAAAGCTTTTACATTCAGCTGATGATCTGGATCATAGTTTTGAAAGACAGATAATTTCTACCAGCAGCCCAGTAAGATCTAGATGAGAAGGAGATTGAAGATATCAACAGAATCTTTTTTTAGACATCCTATTCTTTACTTCCCAAATATAGAATATATAGAACACATGCAGTAAGTGCAGCAGATCTTACGAGATGTCTACTACTTACAAATACTGTAGGAATTGACGATATACTAAAGAACAGGGTTTCTACTGAGTTGTCTTAAACCTCCTATTCACCTTTGCCCAAAATGAAAAAACTTTGTTGACAACAATCTAAACTGAATAGCTGCCACAAAATTATACTAAAAAGGACTAAACCTTTTGTTGTGCTTAACTAAACAAGAGGGATTTCTGAAGTACTCAGGCGTGCTGGAGCTCATATACTATCTGTGACAACTTCTTGAAGCTTCTTGGCAAACATCTGCTAGTGACTGAATTTCTTGTCTCTTTAAAGCGTTGACATTTATTTAAAGCAGAGGATTTTAAAATTCTTTGGAGATCTAAAACCCATTGTCAGGGCAATAAAGATAACTTAGGAGAACTCCCAACACTAATATGGTAATCATGCTTTGAAAATTCAATAGCATGCATGGCTTCTTCTTAGACCCATCTGTTTGTGCTTGTCCTGGATGATGCATTTGCAGCTGATCATTTGGTTCCACTCAGACTCTTTTCTCAAGCTTTACAAATATTGCTCATCTTATGTTTACTGATGGTGTCATTTTGTCTGATTCTGAGCTCCCTCATGAAAAATGTTTAGTGATTCAATGAAAGGTAGTATGTTGTCCTAAAGTAAGAATGTTGCTCTACATAGTATCTTTCACAAAACCGATAAAGTGAGGCAATCTCTTATCTTGCAATATGTGATACAATTTTAATCTATATCATTTTATTCTTCCAAGGTTACAGTCCCATTTTTTGTTCATGTGAGCCCTGTCAACATGGGAAAAGTATGCAGATGGAAGATCAATAAACCCAGGAACCACAATCTGCCAGCTGCAGAAGTGTTAGTTCATTATAATTAATAACTTGATATTCATGAACCCTAAATAGCTCTTGTACTGAAGTATTAAATTACTTTTCCCCACAACTGTATTTTAAATATTAAAAAGCCTAAAAGACTCAAATACATGGGTTGCAGTATGATACCACTCATAAACTTTATCTACCTAATACCTTATCCACCTTCATTGAAACTATTTACAAAATTGTTAACATTATTAAGAAACATTCCATGAAGGCCCTTATATTTTAAAACACCAGAAATTTAACATCCTTTGACTATGCTCTTTGTTTCACAAGTAGAAGTTAAAGAATATTAAGATTGTTAAATACTGTATGTGTAAAATAGAGTTCCAGGTTTATACAGTCAGCATTCTGTAAGATTAAAAAAAAAAAAAAAAGAAGAAGGTGGTATAGGAAAGAAATCATTAAAATGTTTTTCTGTATGTTTGTTTTGCAGAATTCTTGCTTTTAGCTCCCCCTTCTTCTAGAGATGTTTTTAGTAAGAAAACAGAAATATATTTCTTGTGAAACATAGTCCCAAACCTATGAGAAATATTATCAGCACATCTTTTTATTAAAAACTTTCTGTGAAGTAAGAGGATATTGCCTTGAGAACCAAGAGAAAACTAGAAAATTTGGTGACTGAGTTACTAAGGGATGAGGCAGCAACAGAGATATAAGAAAGTCAGAGCAATATAAACAGAATTAGAAAAGTAGGTTTTTGAAGGCAAAACAAAACTGTCAATGTACTTTTTTTCTATGCTATACTTTAAATGTTATAACCAGTCTTTTACTTGTTTAGTTAAAAGATTTTTAATGGAATGAAACTATAGTGTAGTTCCACATAGATCAATCTTAGGTTGGATTTATATATTTCATATAATTCAGCCATTAGAGTTTATATTCCATTCACATAATGTGGATTACATTGACACAATTAACTTTTTCTGGGATTCTCTTAACAACAGCTCATTTTTATGGATCACAGTCTCAAAATCTTCAATTGTCTCTGGAAGAACCCCACACATGCCAAAAAAGATACCAAACTGACTTAAGAGAGATGGGAAAGAGAGAACGGCAACTCTTCTGAATCAAGGGATCAGCAGGAACATAAGAGGAAATGATAGTGACTGTCATATCTCACTGCAAAGAGTTAAAGTAGACAGACCTCTCTCAAATTTCTCCGTATAAACTTAAAAAGTACAGTGAAAAAAATGCAATGTATTTAAAGCCAAGTACTCAAACGCTGGAAATGCCAGAGTTTTGATTGACCACATACTATTCTTTCCCCATCTTTTTCTTATATTTCTCATGATTCTGATTTTAATTAACTGATCACATACTTTATTTCCCCACCAGGACTCCTCTCTCCTACCGTGGGCAATACATAGATAATGCTCACTGAATGAGTAACTATTCATCATTTTGTTTCTTTTGTTATTGTTCAGTGCATGGTCCCATGCCACATTTTTAAGTTCTACTCTGAAGAAAGAATTTTTAATTTCCTCATGGGCTTTTCTATGGTGCTGATCACTATAGTGTCTGAGTGCTTTACGAATCTTAATGAATTTATCTTCACAGTACTTCTGTGTGTTGAAGAGGAATTATTACTCTAATTTGACAGAGAGAGAACTGAGACAGAATAAATTAGAAAATATCCATTATTTTTGACAGTCAATTTGAGACGTTTAGCAGCTGATTTTTCAGATTTTTTTTGTATTATATAACATAATACCTATTCAGTGCTCAGTTCCTGTTGACTATGTCACAGATGCAAGTACTTAGTATTTTCAAATCATAAGGGGAAGAATTAGGAACACACAGGAACCACTTGTGAAAAGTTCTGTTTTAAGTGATTTATTGAGCCTCACACAGGCAATCTGTGTCAGAAAGAGGGGTATAATTTACTTACTCGGTGCACCACTTCCTTTGAATGTTTATACCATCCTTTCTTTCCATGTAATGTCTGCCTTATCCACTACTGCTCATATTCCAACTTCTGCAAAGATAATCTAAGAATTATATGGCCTCTTATTCTCTATAATTCTGATTTTTCCTTGAAGCAAGACTATTCAGAAGCCACTGAATGAGAAAAGTGAGAAAAGAATTAAAGTGAAAAAAAAATTTCAAATTGGAACACAAAGTCAAAAGTACTGGGTTTGCGTAGCAAATCTCAGGAATGATTTAGACTGTATTTTTGTGTGTGATCTCCTGGTTTTAAAAACCAAATGAAAGCAATGAATTGTGTGTCACCATGAAGACAGGCAGGTTGTTTATGCAGAACCTTCAGACAGCTCGGATCTGTCACGTGAGCAGGAGAAGTAGCTCTTTTCATATTGAATGACAATGAAGAGGATTTGAAGGAGTTTGCTGATAGCTCACGCATTGTGAAAATTGAGAATTTTAAGTTTCAATCTAAATCTAAAGGAGAAAGTGCTACTATGGGCTTCTGCCCTTTGTCAGATCTGGTGTTATTTGTTTCCTTTTTGAGTCCTTAAGGTAGTCTTCCCTTCCTCTAAGTCTCCTTTTCCCCTATTCATCACAGTTCTAGCTATTTTATTCAATTTGTTCTCCCCTCTAGGCTTTGTAATAGAGGCTCTGGTTTCACAGGAAAATTTCATTATAACAAACGGCTTGCAAAATAATTCTGCAGTATAATTTCATCATAATGTTGCATTTAAATGGTTTCTGTATGTTCACATATCCACCTGCTCTAGTCCTAGTTAGCCAATTCTAATTCAAAATACTATTCTTTCTATATTGTGTGAACTAACTTCTTCTAGTGATAATCTACGAAATAGGAACATGAAGAGGATACTGAAAAAATGCTTCTGGCTATGCCATGAATTCCTCTCGTGGCCTGCGAAAATTATATGGGTATTTTGTGACTTTCTATCCCACGGAGTATTTATATTCTTTTATCTACCATTTTCCTTGTCCATGTCTAACATGTACCTGCTTAACTTTATTACTGTACTTAATTCTACTGATTTTCAGGATGAGATACAGAAGTTGTATGTTGTTTTCCCCCTTTAAAGACGTTGTATAATAGGAAGCTGAAGCACTTAAACATGATTATAATTCAAGTAAATAACAGCAGAACTAACAAAAGCACATTAAACATATTCAAAAGAATAGCATCATAATAGCAAAATTGGTATTCCTTCCTGCATAGGACAATACGCCCAAAACCTGTTTGATAACTAAATCATGATGTAAGCATATTTTAAGAATTAAGTACATTTATTTTAGGAGAATATTGTATTTACTTTAGAAGAAGAACAAAACTAATATCAATTCTAACTACACCACAGTACTGTGCAAGCCACCAGAACTCATGGAAAAATACAACTTTTAAAGCAAATGAAAGCTAAAATTTTGTTCAAAGGAAGCAAGCGGATTAGGAATACTGTGTAGAAGGAAAAAACAAAGAGGAGATTCACGGAAACTATTGAAAGACTTTTAGTTTTACATTGAAGAAAAGAAGATATTTAATGAAAGTAATTTAAGAATTAGGATAGGTATTTTGCATATCTTGTCACCATGTATTGCAGATTTTCATTACTTTTTTATTACTGATATTTTAAATAAAACTTACTGAGAAATCACACTCTCACCCTTATAATGCTCGCGTATTTCAGTTTCAAAAATTGAATGTTTTCAGGTGGCCATGGGCATATCAATAACAATAGCAGTATGGTAAAACACTGTAAATCATTTAGAAGAAGACAGTATAGGAAAGCCTGGCAGGGATTTAAAGAATACGGTAAAAAGTAGCATACAAAATGTTTCCTTTTTACTGCTTATTGGAGTCTGTTGTTGATTTTACTTTTGCTGGAGGACGGGAGCTGATTACATCAATCAATACAGAGTAAGAAATAAGATATGGAAGTTGCTTCTGAGAAACTCCTTAGGCTACAGTAATTCTGTCTTATCATCACTTTCTGCATGGATGTGGTTAAACTCAATAATCCTATTAGAATAATGAAATAGGATGCAAGAATCTTTGAAAGCAGAAAAAAAGCCCAAACTAAATTAAATATATTTTGAGACATTTAAAAATCTGCTTTACACAGAGTCTTGGGTTTCCTTTTTTGTTACTAGAGAAGTGAATAAGATTTTTGTTACTAAGGAAGCGAAGGATCACTAAATGATTTGCAATTATTCTACTCTGAAGGATATTTTATGGGATTTTATGACATAGTCCTGCTGTATGCACATATCAGGCAGTTGCAGTTAAAGGAATCTCTGAAAAGATACAGGTGGGAAAATTTCCAGGAAGAGAGCATGCATGCACCATGTGTTTGCATCTCAACCTGCACATGCAGTGTGCGCAAGCATCTCAGTAAGAATTTGCTTCAAACAATGACATGGTTGAGAGTAAATTGATTAAAGTTCAGTCAGATTGAAGTTCAGTTCAGATGTTAACACTAAGACGATGAGACCAGTAACCAGAGGATAAAGAAGAGACTGGATCAACCCTTCAGCCCTTTGATTGAAGATGGGCTATCTATCAGTTGTGACTTTGGTTGCCTTTCTGATTAGAGCTCATTGCACTCGATTTCCTATTGCTTTCCAGTCATCATGTAGTACTGAGGATCTGCATAGCAATTTATCTGGTTTTGGACCTGGAGCTGGTCAAAATATTTTAATGAATGCTACCACTTGGAACTGTAAACTGATGCACAATTAAGCTTACTACAAGTTTTGTTCTCATTTTCTGCTAGATTTGGGCAGGTGCTCATTAGGGCTGAGTCTATGGAGGTCTAAAGCTAAAATAACAGTGGATTTGACATCTTGTGGGGTTAGAGGTAACTGATATTCCATTTTAACCAAATTTTATTTCTCATTTATATAAAAAAGATCTATGTAGGCTGGGATGTACTCCAGGTACAAGACAAGTCACCTACTTCTATAACTTATTTACCAACGTATAAGATGTGTTCATCTTATGTTACTTACATGTTACTTACTGTGGCAATCTTAAACAACTTTAAAATCTTTAAATGTAAGGTACTATGAATTTTCTGGGCTTGATTTCATTATAAACAGAAAAGTTGTCATAACAGTATTTTTTGTGGAGCCACTTGATTGTATGATTTAGTGATAACATTCAGGATAGGAAAGGATAGGAATAGGCAACTACTTTTGAGTCTGAAAGAACTGTAGAACTACAGTCTTGCTAACATTCTTACTAACTGGAAATTTATACTTCTCCACTGAGTCAGAAGGAAACTTCTTAAAGTTTTAAAAGTTTTCAGATAGATTTTTAAAATCTCATTTGTATTAGTTAATGACAAAGTTTTTTAAACAGTTTGTCAAAACAAACACACAGAGGTAAAATGTGTTTAATATATTAGAATGACTAAATTCCCTCTTTAAAAAAAAAAAAAGTGCATTTTCATTTCAAACTCATTACCATAGAAAGGAAAAAGGGAATCACTGTACCAGTAGCACTGAAAATGCTGATCATACTTTCTCTGCCATCACTGGAAGCAAATATCTCAATCGTTAGGTGATTGCCTGTTAAAGAATAGATTACATTGAAATTCCTGCTTACTTTTTATAACATATATTTATTTTGCACTCCATTGCTTCCATGTTCCTGAAGCCTTTCTTTGTGCTAACTAGACATATTTTAATTCTATATTTCTTGTAGCAGACACTAGTGCATATTATTAAATGTTTCAAATTACTTTGCAGTTCTCAAAATGAACATACAAGGCAGTCAGCTGAGAGAAAGGTAAGTCAGTAGCACTGTCTTTCAACTCTTGAACATTTCCTTGTAACTATTAGGTGGACTTGTGCTAGGTGGATGGGATTGACTTGTTAAGTTAGATCATATGAAAATGTTCAGCTGGGTGTGAGCAGAGGTTGTTGTTCTATGTGATAAATCTTAAGGAAGGAGCACTCTTAGAAAAAGTCAGATGTCAGGACAGTTTACTAAGGAGAAAAAGGGTTTTCAGGTCAATATGCTCTTTTTTAATGCTGTTTAATACTACTGTACAGTAGTACACCAAAAATGATTAGCTTTATAAACCAATGATCAGGTAACATTGGCTGGTTAAAAGTGGCTACATTTCTCATTTACTGCAAATTGCAACATTTGTAATGCAAAATGACCCAATCTGGCAGTTTTCCATCCTTTAAAAAGGTCCTCTGAATGAAGAAGGAATACTTTGTTCTTTTATATAATATCACATTGATTTTTTTTTCTTTTAACTTTCTGTGTTCTGGCCATCTGGCTGCTTCTCACTTCCTTTGGTTCTGATATTTAAGCCAAGCAAGATTAACTGTTGAAAAGACCAATATTTTTTAGCACATCATTGACTCTCTAAGACAATCTTACTCAAGTTTTTCATTCTTTTGATAATCTTTGTTACAAATAAAAGAGACTGGAAGTTACAGTCTGTGACTTTATCAGCGGATATATTATTTGCTGTCAGTGAATTTTCAAACTCTCAAAATGTGGCAGCCCAAATCTCTTTTCAGAAAATAATCCAGCACTTAAAACAGGACTCCAACCCATGAAATCCCAAATATAAAGAATACTTAATCTCCTAAAACCTGTCTAGGGCTTTAGCTTCCTATCTTGGCATTCTTGTTTTCCTAAATCTAAGCCAAACCACGGGATTATTTCCAGCTGCTGGTTGCCCCATTTCTGCTACAAACGGGAAGCTGCTCACGGGTCACCTCTCCTGGCACCACAGCCCTTCCCTCGGCAGCCCCTGCACGGACCTGTGCCTCTCAGCTTTCCTGTTCTCCTAAACTTAACTCTAAGCTCAGCCCTAACCCTATATCGAGGCTTTGTTTCTGTCGCCCGGGGGGTCAGTCTGCCATTGTTCTCCCAGACAGGAAGATGCTCGCAGACCAGACCTCTTAGTCCGCGTCCCTTCCACAGGAGCACTGCAATGGCACCTATCAGAAGTCTCTCTCAAAATCCTAACACAAACTTAACATGAGGATTTTCCTCTGTTCCCTCATGGGACTCAGTCCATGATTGTTCTTAGAGACAAGAAGGTGCTCAGAGTCCCTTCCTTTGACAGTCCCTTCACTGCAGTGGCACCTCTGGGCCTTCTTGATTTCCCAACCCTAACCCCAACTATAGGAATTTTTTTCTGGCTCCCAGTGGGACCAAGTCCTCCATTAATTGCACAGATGATAAAATGTTCAGAGGCCAGGTGTTCTAATAATGCAGCCCTTCCTTTGGCAATTTCTCTTCAAACCTAAAGCAACAGCTTTTCTTAGCTTTTTTTTTTTTTTCTCCTCCAACCCTAACTCTAGAATTCTTTTCCTGGCCACTAGTGGGCCTGAGCTCCCCATTGCTGGAGGTTCTCAGTCCCTACACAGACCCACAGCTATCGCACCCTCAGCTTTCTCTTTTTTCCAAATCTGCCCCCACACTCCCTTGAGGTGTTTGTACATACTGATAAGATCTCTCAGCCTTCTCTTCTTTAGACTCAGCTCTTTCAGCCTCTCCACATAGGAGAGTTGCTCAAGTCCCCTGCGGCCCCACACTGGGCTCTCTCCAGCATTTCCACGCCTCTCTTGAACTGGGGAGCCCAGAACTGGACACAGTGCTCCGGGTTGGAGGCTGGGGTGGGGAGAGGATGGAGAGATCCCTCCTTGACCTGTTGACAAGGCTCTTCCTAATGCATCACCAGGATACCACTAGCCTTCTTGGCCACAAGAACATATTGCTGGCTCATGATTAACTTTGTGTCCACCAGGGTACCCCACGTCCTTCTCCGAAGAGCTGCTCTCTGGCTGATCACCACCAGCATGTACTGGTGGTCCTGGTGGATCCTGCTCCCTAGGAGCAGGACCCTGCAATGGCCTTTGTTGAACCTCATGAGTCTCTTCTCCACCCATCTCTCCAGCCTGGAGGTCCCTCAGGAGGGCAGCGCAGCCCCCTGGTTTAACAGCTACTCCTCCCTGGTTTGTATCATCAGCAGACTTGCAGAGGGGGCACTCTGTCCCTTCATCCAGGTCACTGATGAATAGATTGAACAGGACTGGACCCAGTACAGACTCCAAGGGGACACTGCTAACTACATGGCCTCCAACTAGACACTGCACCACTGATCACAACCCTTTGAGATCTGCCCTCCAGCCAGTTCTCAATCCACCTCACTATCCTTTTATCCCTCCCAAACTTCCTGAACTTGTGGGAGCAGTGGGAGACAGTGTTAAAAGTCTTGCTCAAGTCAAGGGAGGCAACATCCCTGCTCTTTTCTCACCTACTCAGCCAGTCATTCCATCATAGAAGGCTTTCACTATTGCTGACCACTTTCTTGTCCTACACATGCACAGAAAGGGCATCCAGGGTGAATTTTTCCATCACCTTTCCAGGGGTTGAGCTTGAGGCTGACTGGCTTGTAGTTGCCTGAGTTCTCCTTCTTGTCCTTTTTGAAGATTGGTGTGACTTTCTTACCAGTCCTCAAAGTCCTCCCCTGTTCTCTGTGACCTTTCAAAGATGATGGAGAGCAGCCTTGCACTAATATCTGCCATCGCACAGCACATTCGGGTGCATCCCATCGGGGCCTCTGGATTTGTGGGTGTTGAGATTGCCTAAGTGATCTCTAACCTGATATTCCTCGAGCAAGGACAAGTCTCCCTTGTCCTTTGTCAAGCCTCCTGAGTCCTTTCTGCAGACTTCTGCAGGATCTGGTCTTCCAGAGGCATGGCCTTAGTAAAGACAGAAAAAAGAAGATGTAAAGTAATTTTGCCTTATCTGCTGGCACGGATGAAAATGTACTCAGGTACCAGGTCCCTTAACAGCACAACCCTTGCTTCGGCAGCCTCTTCACAAACCCACTGCAGCAGCACCTCTTGGTCTTCTCATTTTCCTAACTCACCTTCTACCTCCTGCGATTTTCCTCTGGCCCTTGGTGGGACTAAAGCCCCCAATGCTGGTGAATATGAGAAGCTGCTCAAAGGCCAGACCTTCCTTTGGTGCTCTTGTTGCAAATCCCAAGGCAACGGCCCCTCTTGGCTTTATTTTTCTTCCACTCATAACCCTAATCCTGATCCTAGGCTTTTTATTTTTCTGGCCCCTGAAGGAACTAAGCACCCTCCCTATCCCGGTGCAGCCAAGAAGATGTTGAGGGGCCAATATCTTTTTGGGAGCACAGCCTGTCCTTTGTTCGCTCCTCTGCAGAATCACTGCAACGGCCCCTTTTGGCTTTCTTATTCCCGCCAATTCTAACTCTTACCTTGGGATTTATTTCTGGATGCTGATGGAACTGAGGCCTTGTTGCTGGCACAAACCAAAAGCTGATTCAGTTTTTGTCTGCTAGGCAGTGTCCTCCAATATGTTTGGTTGTAGAACACATATGTCCTCTTCTGTAATTATTTGGCCTCTGCTGAGCAGCATTTGGAAAGCTGAGCAGCGCTGACTGTGATGCGGTGTATAGAACTGACAGTATTGTTATTTTAGTGGGAAAGGAGATAGGTATATCATTTTAATAATGTGACCTCTTAGTCATGTGTCCTATGTGGCAGGTGTAGTACTCAATTCTTTTCTTTTCTTCTTCTGTCTTGCACTATTCCTTAATAGCTCTTCTGAAGTCTTGTATTTACATCTTTCTAGGATGGCCTATTATTATACACAATAAAATTCTGATATGGAGTTAATTCACCTCAGTTAAGTCACTCTTTACCATGCCACCACGTCAAACAGGTCTGTCTTGTGCAGGGTAGTATTAATCATTCTCCCTGCGTTATTTGTTCTCCTTTCTGGTACACCTTTCTACCACGTAACTGTGGAAGAATATCCTGGGAAAGAGAAAACCTAAGGCCTAACAGAAGTTTTGACATTAAGCAGCTTGCTTGGGGTGATACACAGTTGCCGCTTCCAGGATGGCAGGTACGCATGGACTCTGCTCCTCCACGGTTCCCTGGGCAACACGATCTGCCCTCCTCGCAGCTGCAAAGGGGAGTAACGGAGGATGGAGCGGAGTGAAGACACCGCGGCCAAACTCTGCGGCACTCCCTCCCACTGATGAGCTGCACAGGAGCTGCCCAACAGGAGATATATGGGAACATGTCCAGTGCTGAGCCAGCAAGGGTGGCAAATCACTCTTTTCCGATGAACTTTGCTTGAACTTTGCTCATTATAATGCCAACGCACACCTCCATCCCAAAAGTTACCCGCCTCTGAGGTATGACCACTCCTCACCGAGCATGCGCCCTAAATTTTCGATTGACTGTACCTTTAAATGAAAGCGAGAAACTTTTTCACCAATCAATAACAATATTAAGTATGACTATAGTCACTCAAGCTCCACCTGAACATAAAGAAGAACATAAAAGGTGAACTAAGGATGAGAAGCGGGGGGGAGAAGATTCCATCGTAAATCCTGGGTCAGTCGACGGGCTGAACCCCCTCTCCTCCCCTCGGGTCAGGACGCTGCCTGAGGAGACTGGAGACTGAGAGCCCTCTCCCATCTTCTGGGGTGAGTGATGATTGCACATTTGTACATTAGAGCTAGCTAAAACCCCATGCTGTACTGGAGAATTTCCTATACTGACATCCGAAACCTGCTTTGTAAATGTTGCATTTGAATAAACCATGCTGTTTGTGAACTCGACTACTTGTTTGGGGGGCGAGCGATCGGACCTACAGTTGACAGACTGTTCGTGAATCTGATACTGCCAGAGTCGAGCTTATAGTTGATCATACTATCCGGGAACTCGATTCGCTCCTAGGAAGGCGATTGGACGTACAGCCCACAGACTGTGAATCCGATACTGATTTGGTATCTACTTTCCCCCCCCCACATTACTACGACTTTCAAACTGCAACATTTTCCCACAGTAACCTATGAGTCTTATTTCGTTTTCACTCTGCTGTGTTGTCAAATTAGCACCATAAGCCTTCTTGTCTTCATCCTTCATCAGCAACAGTTCTTCAGCCTCAGTCAGAATAGTTAATCAATTGTCTCTTGCACTTTAAAAGCCATGCAAAGATTTTACCAGGTACTAACTCACTCTTCCTGCTTATTTTTTGTCATTGTCCTATGGTCAATCAGCTTGCAGTAGAAAGGGCTTGTAAAGATTCTGACTACCTCCATAGAACAATATAGTAAAAAACAGTTCTAGAACAAGTGTTTTCTTGGAAAGTATATCTTCTTTTTTTTCTCAGCTACTAAGGGTAAAACACTTTGGAATACCCAGTGGAGTTTACTAACACTTCAAAAACTTCAAGAACTTTTAAATACATTATTATGTATTTACACTCTTCACTAGCATCAGCTTTTAGCTGTTATTGCACACCGAGTATTGAGCTAGAGAACCTTAGGTCTGAATGAGCAGGTCAAAACAATACATGAGAGAGCAAAATTACAACAACAACAACAAGGAGATGTAAGCCATAGTTTTATTACTTTACCGGCTGGTGAAGAAGCTGGGATAAGAATAAATTCCCATACAAATGACCTTAGAAAACGTTTGCCATTTTGACGTCAAAAGATATTCCATAGAACGACTCCATAGAACGACTCCAGAAACAGTTTTGCTGGAAGCATGACAGGTAGTGATAGAGAAGGATTCTATAACGCAAAAGTAGGAATAAATCAGGAAAGCAGAAATAGCTAAGTCAGAGTGTGGAATCTTATCACTGCTGAGTATAAAATTTTACTTTCCAAAAGGAGATATTACTGCAAAATTGCCATAGGCAATATGGCACAGAATAGCAGCCAAACCAGTGGCTCATATGCTTACATTGAACTTGTAGGCTTACGACTTTTTTGTTTTCCCCACATCTCAAACATCATTCAGGACAAAAACACGACTAATTCATCAGGGCACCAACACTCTTATCTCAGAATTCCTTTAATTTAGATGCTTTGCTTATAGTTCTGTTGCAATGTGATAGAACATTAGTGCTGGCCAAAATATAGAAGGATGCCATCTGTTGTTGGATTAGATACAGATGTCAATTCATTTAGCTGGGCAACCAATCTCAGTTGTTCACAGAAAATCTAAGCAAGGTATCCTCAATGTTCATATTATGGACTGGCAATCATTTAATAGTGCTCAGTTATCATTTAGTAGCTTAAAATATCTTATAATTACACTTTCACCCTTTTTAAAATTTTCAGACATATAAATGAAACAGGAGTATGCCTCTGGCAACTAAAAAGCAGCCTGAGATCCTTATGGTCAGTGGGAGTCACATCCACAAATAATACATGTGAACAAACTATTTTACATTTATTCTATTCCCGTATGTAGAGTTGTAATTTAGATTTTCCTTTTCTCTTCTCTGCCAGTGCTTTAAAAGTCCATTCCTATATCAAAAATGGTGTGAGCATAACCCTCACAATGCAAGAATCAGTTATTAAAGATTTAGTGAAAAATTTTGTGAACTCAACAGAAGGCTATGTTTAAACCGAATGAGAAGGTTCTGTGGTTTCTGTACCATGAGAGTTCAAGATTTATGTGAGAAATAATGATGGATTACATGTAAAAATATTATTACAGTCAGTGTAATATCCACTCTGATGTTTATTTTATACTGCATTCAAATCATTTTTGCACCTTTGACCAAAGCAGCTAAACAAAAGCCTGGACAAGTTCCTCTAATTAGGTGTAAAAGTGATGTTGCCTTTTAACAACTCCGTTTTATTTTAAAACATTCTTGCAATTTTTTTGTGCATACTAAGTCCTGTTTTCCTGAACACTGGAAGAAGTGACCAAGAACAATTACTTATTTATTATTCTATGTTGTGTCAGCCATCCCTAGTTCAAAAACTCACTCCCTTCATTGCTTTCAGGGTTGAATCTTAGTCTTCATTGAAGTCTTCAGTTTTATCTCAGGCTTATCAAGTTTGATACTGTCAACATAAGATCCATTTGGTTTCTAACTCCCAGCCCCTACCGACAGCACTGTCATCTCATGCTTTTACAGTGCTAAGGCATCCTGCACTCAGTGCACGCACCCTCTGCAGTATCATTCCTGCATGACACTGTGCTGCCAGTGACTCATGGGACCCAAGCTCAAGGTGCCAAGCTATGAAGCCCTTGTGGCAGTAGCCTATTTTTGCAGATTTAGATTACAGAGCATTGCTCGCTAGGTGGGGATTAATAGTTTATTATATATGTTTGTTGAACTGTAAACTATATGGGACCATCGGTTAATGTAAAGCGTATCTTGAAAAAGTACACACTCTGCGAGGATCCACATATTGCGAGGATCATGCTCGACTGATCTATTCGCTACTAGCAACAGAGAGAAAAAAGAATAATACAGAAAAATCCATAATGGTGGAACATCAAAATCATACCTCTAAAAATGGGAAATTAACTTATACAAATAACTATGAACCTACTTCGGAATGCCTTCGTCTCCATTTGTGTCTCGCTTAAATGAGATTGAGCATCAACAGCTGTTTTGTACAATGGATACAGCTTGCTACAGTTGCCTGCAGATTTGGGCCAAAAATGTGTGTCTAAATTAAGCTTTATATTTAAAAAAATTAAAGGAGAAACAAGTACTTTAGTCATGGAGGTGCTGTCTTGGAAAGGGGAACACTTCCCTTTTCCGTCTGTTCAGAATCAGCCGATTAATGTGCTTGATTTCATGTTAGCTCATCCAGCCAGGAACTCTGCCACCAGGTCTGTGGAGTGTCCTCAGCTGGATTTCCTGCAGTGCCACCCGTAAATGCTGTCCAATTACACATGAAAGCTCCTGCACTAGGAGCTTTTGCAATAGCAGATTTTTTATATCAGTGTTTATTTACAGATATTTAAGAATTTGTCAAAAAGTGAAATCGCTTTAGCAGGAAGGTCTGCCAAACAGTCAATGACACCAGAAGAGCTAATCCGTATGGTCCAAGCAGTGATCTGCAAACCACATCTGGCCTACAGGCACCTGTATCCCACTTCACATCCAGGGCTGCTGGGTGTCTGCCCACTTGTCTGCCCTGACACAGAAACATCAGAACGTGCTGCAGCTGGGGCACATACTACTGAGGGGAGGGGAGTAAACACTCGGTGCCACTGCGCGGGTGTCCCTCTGCCCTGCCAGAAGCTGGCACAGCCACAGCTGCCCACAGAGAGGGAATGGAGATCCGGCCTTCAGGTGTACATGACCGGGACTGGGCAAGTCAGTCCTCACTGGGAGCATCTTTGCATCCCAAGTACCTTCTACAGAAAGTGGGTTTCACTATTTTCCCCAAATAATTTGAGTAAGAGCATACTCAAGAATCCCTGAAAACTGCAAACATAGCTTTTTATTTGAACTCTTACATAAATATTTAAGTCAGCATTTGTAATTTGTTTTTGAATTCTGTCTCATGCGTTTCGTGAAGTAAAGAGCAGAAATGAATAGTAAGGGTTGCCACAGTATTTGGAGCTGAAAAGATAGTCTTGAATGTAACACTAATGTACTAGGAAAATGCTCTGATTTCAATCAAATGACATTTTAATAATTTAGCCCATTTAATCTATTATTGAAAAACTTCCATAATCCAGCTCTAGAAATGCTTTTTTTATAAGAAACTGATTTTTTTTCTGGTATTGTATCAGAAGTTTCCAATATTTTTAATTAATCACACCTAGGTTATATGCCCTATAAAATTAACAATATATGAAGCTTCAATATTTCATTTGATCTTAATAAGAATGTTCCACTGGAGCCAGATTAAGGGAGCTTTTCAAAATAGATTACGCTACAAAATCAGATCATTTAATTCTGATTTATTTTCTAATAAAACCATCCTTCTCAGATTTCTTCAGCTCTTTCTGCAATTAGAATACTAGTATGTGTGTGTAAGACATTATCTAAAAATTAATCCCCTCAAATGCACTTGTGGAAAAAAACATCTATTGTGGATATCTGAATTCACTAAGCCTTTGGAGGTCTGCAACTTTTGACTTTGCTATTGAAAAGGGAGGTGATCCTTTAAATTCCAACAAGCATATATTCTAATTCAGTCAAGGTCATGTATCAATCAAATGAACGTCATTTCATAAACACCCCTGAACAACTGTGTTCCATTATCTAAATGGGAAGGAGAGGTGTTAATGGGTGTCTAAGGGATGAAATCAATTTAGCTTAGAGGCACTCAGCTGTTAGAACAGTTGTGAACATGACTGGCTGTTAATATATGCTGATTAGTATTAATGTCATACAATGTCTGAAATGTGGCTAGCATGACATTTCCAAACCAAGGGTTGGTGATGACACTTCCATCTTCTTTACTCTCCGCTTTGAGCGATCTCTTCTGGCTGTGGTGACTATCCGGTTCGCAACAACAGTAGTACTAGCTTTGAAGATTTGCACCCATAGACCTCTTCTCTCTGTGGTGATCCTGTTTCTGGAGGATAGTAAAGACCATTAGACCTGTTCCTTACTGGCAGCACAGAGTCCTGCATAGTATGCTGAGAAAGGAACGGGGATCTGCCATAACAAATTAGAAAGATAAGCAAATTGTCATCTGTGTTGACACTGATTAGGTTTTTTCCCCAACCTAATGTTGGTATGATGAGAAAGTCTACTGCCAGAGAGGAAACAGCACAGATGTCTTGTCTGCTCTACTCTGCCCCTGTAATCAGAGATTAAAAATAGGTCCACAAAAATATCAGGGCTGTTCAGACTCTCTTGCACTCTCCTGGTACATCTGTCTTCACTGCAGTGAAGGAAGTTCTGCAACAGAGCTGATTCTGAATATTGTTCATAATAGCATTTCTTGTTTACTAAAAAATCAGTAGAGATTTCCAGTAGAGCTTATATAAACTGGTATTGGCAAATTATTTAATAAACACATAGGCATAGGACTTTTTTTGTACAATTATTTTGTAAACTATTTTTAAGTATTTATTTTTATACATTTCTATTTTCAAAACTGTATATGAAAAATAATTAAGCAATTTATCATATTCAGAAATTGTAGAGTTTTTCCCCATGAATATAAAATTATGCAACTCTTTTAAAACTGTAAAAATATTTTAGAAAGTATAAGCTGATTCTGTATCTTTGAACCAAACAAAAAGAACAAGCCTGTTAGCCTGAACAAACATACATTATTTAGTAAGGGCTCAGTGAAATAGCTCGTTTGTTTTGCTTTATCGTAATATTTTAAACAATACGTATTCTTACATAGATGTGGTAATAGAGGTGTCATAGAGAATAGAGGAGGCTGCGTAAGGACAGTCTGAATGAGCAGGTTCCTTCTAAAAAGGAAAGCAAATGCCTGAGAGAAGGTAACCCTTCATATCCTCTGCAGAAAGCCCTCTGAAACTCCTCCGAAAAGGACAGCACTGGTACAGAGCAGCTTCTTCACCTTACGGGGAACTCAGAGCTGCAGTGACTGATTAAACAGGGCCTTCCAATGAAATGCCTTCACCTTGGGACTCCTGTATTTCGAGCTGTGTCAAAACCTTGCTTTTAAAACATTTAACAGCCTTTCTGTGAAAAAGATTCAATAAGGAGAGAGCTTAAACTGCTTTGTAGTCTTGCCAGTCTTGTCCTCTGATACGTAATAGCAGAAATCATCCTGGCAAATTTCCACATGCACAACATCGTAACACCCCGATCGAGATCTGTGCTACCAGTATCACGTATCATTTCCAGCTGGTCAGCGCTCTGTCATGGGAGCCAGAAAGCTCTGGTCTTGTAGAAAGAGGATGAACAAGGAAGGAAAAACTTTTCCTTAATGTATCTAAGGTAGTTGAAGTGGATATTGCTCTTTACTTTATGACCCATGGTACTTGGACACTACAGTTATACTGAACTGAGTTTTGCATCCCAAATATTCCTCGGTTACAACTGAGAAGTGTTTCAAGAAGTGAAGTGTTATAAGAAGTGTTCAAATTCGTGTGACTTGGCATGTTTCTTTTTTTTCAATAAAACTGCTGCCATACAAAGGGTCTCACAAAAAAAAGAGGTTATGTGATGCCAGTATTGTAGATCTAGTAAAAAAAAAAAAAGGAAGAAAAAGAAAAAAAGAGAAATAGAATGATTTAAGAGCCATTCTGTCTCCAAACTTAGTTTTCTTTAATTAAACAAGATTAGACCATACAAATATTTGGTAGGTGGGAGTCTTCCAAATAAAAATTTATTAAAAAGATAGCTAATCTTTTCTTACAGCTGTTCAGGACTGTCTCTATGCCATGATGTCATCTCAAGCCTTACCATCCTTATTTCTATACCTTAAATAATATCTATAGGGGTTCTGATGTAATAAAATATGAGTTAATAGAATTTTAACTGGTGCAAAGATCTGATCAGATTTAATTTCAGAATCTATTCTCACTGACAGAGTAATATCACATTGAACACTTTTTCCACAGCTTATGTGGAAGTACTACTTATATGTAGTATATCGACTTCACCCATACTTCAAAAGTACTAGTTAAATGGTTAAGGTCAGTTATGTAAACATGCTTTTTTCTACCACTTGGAAAAAAAATTGGATTCTTACAGGGTCCAAACAAAATTTTACTATCTAAAAGAGGCAGTATATGCACATAAACTTCAATTCAGTCTTATTGTTCTTTATTAATGTGATACTTGGCTATTATTTCATGGACAAGCTAATGACTTCCATTTTTATGTAATCACTCTTTTTTATAAAGTGTTAATCTTCAGTGCTTTATGGGAAATTACCACAGCAAAATAGTTCATTCTTATTCTGATTTGTGTGTGTCCAAGAATAAAAGCAGTGATGGGCTTGTAATGAACAAGATGAACCTCATCAATGTGAGACTCCCTAAGCTCTGGTGGATAGGGACATCTGGATGTTATCATTTGCACTGTGCCTAAAAGCCATCACATAAAAGAGGTAAAGATTGTGTTTCCATTGTGGCCCTAAGCAGCACATCACTGACAAAGTTTGTTCAACTGGTTTGTGCTGTGGAACAAAACTGCGGTACACTTTCCAGTCGTGCAGGGAAAAAAACAAAAGTTTAAACCTGCCACAAGGGTCAAGCTGGTATCTCCTTGAGCTTCTAAGCAGCTAAAAACTGACCTGTTGTTCTGCGCCCTAGGACAACACAGCAGTGCTGAAACTGTCTAATTAACCTCCTGCTAAACCTGAAATGTCAGGAAGGAATATCACTAAACTTTAAAGGTTTTCTAACTTGGTAGATTATTGACAGTACGACTATTTCTAGAATTCAAGTTAATTGATAGTGAAAAAATTGACAGAACAGTAATGGATAGTTAGTTTACATTTTAAATCCAGGGTTTTGCCCAAAGAGATTTCTAAGATCATCTATATTCTCAGCTTAATGGATTTGTATCTAGTATGTGAAATTACTGTTTTGCTATATGATTTTTAAAGCAAGATTTGTTTGTAAGCAGTCACCCTGAGGAGCTTTCTTCTGCTATTCTGCTGATAACAATTTTAATTCACATACATAAATGTGGTAAAGATTAGGTGCAGTAATTTTAATTTAAACATTTTATTCATCTGATTTAGTTTTGAGCCTCCAAAATTATACCTGGATATCATGCAAAAATGTTAATTAACTTTTTTTCTATATAGCTTATTAAAACAGAATCAGAGGAAAAAAAATTCAGAGGAAAATTTTGAAATGAAAATGCTTTCTATGGATTTCCGTCCAGTTTAGCAAATATTAATTGTCACATATTTATCTTGCACATATACATTTCACTGTAATAGGAAAGCATGTTCCAGCCATATAGAAAAAGATATGTTCAAGATTCTCATCTTTTCCCTAGGGATAATGTACGTGCGATAAAATGTCCTGTGTTTATAGTAGCTTTTAAGATATGCATGTTTCTATATTACAGATAGGACAGTTCAAAGGAATGTGCTTGCTCTTGGGACTGGAGGAGGAAGAAGTCTGCCCGACTGAGTTATGTTTTAAACTTGTCAAGAGAAGGTTATCTTCACTGAAAACTCATACATAGCATAGGGGAGGGGAGTTCCAGGCTTATTAGTGAAATGCCTTTGGTTTTCATATTTGATAACCTTTCCATCTCATTTCATCCATCTCATTTTCTATCTCATAATCTTCATCACAGTGTTAAAAATGAATTTCTGCTTTTTTTTCCTATGTAAGAGACCAAAATGTTTCAAAAGCACCAATTATGCTTTGCTACTTTTTGTTTACCTCCACTGGCGCTAGATATGAAATATTCAAGTGAATTAATACAAATGAGAAGTTTGTCATAAACATTAAGTTATATCTTGGTCACTTCATTAAAAAAGAAGCTGGTTAAGGATGTTTGGCTATTGCTTCAAACTGGAAAGTGAAAAAAAACCCCAC
Organism: Crypturellus undulatus; assembly: GCA_013389825.1. Taxonomy (NCBI): domain Eukaryota; kingdom Metazoa; phylum Chordata; class Aves; order Tinamiformes; family Tinamidae; genus Crypturellus; species Crypturellus undulatus. The sequence goes on along the minus strand of VWPW01012160.1, from coordinate 132,609 downwards.
ACTATATTGATAGAATATGTTTTACCCTCACAAAGAAATTAGGATGAAGTTCTAAATCACTTTCCAACTCCTGAGAAGCAGCTAGGAAAGCAGCGAAGGAAGACTGCTAATTTGGATGGTAAAACTGAGAAGAATTGGTTCCTTAATATCACCTGCTCAAATTTAAAAGTAGTTTTCGGGGATTCTGCTAGGAATAAAAGGCATTATAAAAAGTTACACCATACTATTTTTATAGCATGATTTGTATAAAATACAGAGGAAATAGAAAACATATATAAACAAGGAGTTCCATGAGTAGCAAATTATGTATAGTTTCACATGGGTCAGTCTGCTTCATGGATTCTCCAGTGCTGAGTAGGAGAAAAGGAGAAAAGTGCAATCAAACTCTTCCCACAGCTGCAGTATTCATCAACTCCCTCTGATGGGAAATCTATGGTGTGAAATGTGCTCGGATGCTATCTCTGAAAGCCAGTGTTAACAGCATCTCTCTGCTGAATGTCTGTTTATATGAAGCTTGGCATAGCTTATCAAACATAGTATCTTCAAATTTCCCTATGAAGATCATTTTGAAAGAGACCAATATGTTCAGAAGCTTAACTGGGATGCGTGTATTACAGAACTAGTCTGTCCCCTCCAGGTTCTGTGGCCTGGGGAAGGAGAAAATGGGCATGCGTTTCCGGGCTCAGAGTAAAATGTTAAATATGGAATAAGGTCTGGGAGATGTTGCCTGAGAAAAATTTGAAGTATCATGTAGCGGCTCTCCAAAAGCTCAAGTATGTTGTAAAAGTCAGGGAAGGCAGCCAGCTGGCTGGGCAAGTCAGATGTGAAGCAAAGAGCTGAGCAGGGGAACAGAAAGAGTATTCTTTCTTCAGCAAGAGTTTAGGTGTTTAAAGCCTTGATAAAATTAGCAATTCCTTGCCAAGTGTTTACAGAGTAATTCATTTAGCTAGTTTATTTCCAGCTAATCTGCCCTTGTCTCATTGTACATGAAGAAAAGAAACAGCTTCTCATTTTGAAATCTGAGTTATTCTTCAGTATTCTTCAGTATTCTTTAGACCTGAAATTTACTGAGTTTGCCTGTTAGGAAATTCCTTCTCAGGGTCTCATTGGATATGAATGACTCAAATTAGAGAGTAAAACAATCAGAATATATGATTATTTTCTGTTCCTTAGCCTGATCAGGTAAATTAAAAGACACAGAAACTACATGTCTCTTACTAAATGCCTGAACCTGGATAATCACTTATTTTAAAAAATATTTTAAAATTGCTTTAAACAATCTATACTGATACCTGATAATTCAGAGGACAGTCTTACTATTTGTGTAGGGAATAATTAACTGCAGAGATGGAATACAAAGAAGAGTTTGTTTAGGGCAGATAGACCATGATATTTTTAGTGTTTGAAAGTAAAACTTGGAAGCTAGTGAGAAATGGGTGAAATTATTCCTGGACTGAAACCATTTATCTCTTACTAAAACACTTTAGTTGTTTATGAGGGTATAAACAACACAGAGGTCCTTATATGAATCTTTTGTAATAAAGTAAATCATCCTTAGGAAAATGCTGCACTGCAAACTACATTTCTATCCTTTTCCAAAAGATGTGAACTGTAGGAAGCTGGATCCAGAAAAAAAGTTAAAAGTTTTGATGCTTTGGGATGTCCAGCATCAAATTATGCCCATGCTCTCTGGGTAGCCTTGAGTAAGGTGTTAAGGTGCCAGATAACAGACATGCCGTTTTGGTGCTCTGTCCAGTCTGAAGCATCTTGCTTCTTAACAGCAGATCCGCTGCCATAAATAAGGTGGTGTAATTCATAATTTTAGTCCTGCAGCTGGGAATCCTGCAGGCCTTATCTGCAACAGAGCAACTTCAATAACTCGACTCAGGTGCTGCATCCTCCCATTCTGACCTGTATACACAGCCTAGTGTGGGAACATGCTCTTGAGAGATGTGATATATAGATTTGGGCTGAGGTAGAAACTGAGTTTATAGATCTTATTCTTGAGGACTTTCATGTGAAGATGACAGAAAAAATATCTCCAATGTTGTGGAGGTTTTTGCTTAGTAAAAGTGCTGTGGCAGCCGTGTTAAATGCAACTCCATTATCATCTGTTCTGTTTCAAATATATACGCCATATGCAATGAGTCCAAAGATGTTTTGGACAGGACCCTGGAGTTCAAAGATATTTTGAATCTAGGTAAAGATAATTCTGAAAGCATATAATAACAAGGTCTGTTGGTGCCTAAGGACTTTTAAAGTCCCTATGATTTCAGATGTCCTTTAAGAAAATTTTGTATAAATCCCTATTTTGGAGTTGGTTATCTGAGATCTGAGATCCTCTTTAAACTGCTTCCTTAGTTTGACCACAAGAACACCCAAGATCTATGCAACTTCCCTGGAGAAAACTTGTATTCTGTTAATTATAAACATTCTTGAGGGTAGTCAGAAGCAAAATAGAAATTACAGTAACTTATGTCTTAGGTTTCGGTCCCAGGTCTGAGATTTAAAATTCTGCAGTGACAGTTGAATGCACACTTAGTCCTACTTATTCTGGTCGTAGGTGCTGTGTAGAAGCACACATCCTTCTAATGGAGTACTTTCAATTTGTAAATAGAAATACTGGCTATAAAGGGAATAATACTCTTTTCTTTAAAACCACACTACTCTATTGAACTTTAAAGATAACTGCAAAAGTTGCAACAAGTGATTCTATGTGGTCATAGTAGGTTCCAAACTTTGGGAAATTAAAAATGAGTGGGATGTGTATAAGAGCAATGTGGAGGCATGCCAGTGAGCTCCACAGTCTGAGTGACAATTCTGTAAGAAGTTATCAGAAGATTAAACAGAATGGAGGGAATGATTTGATGAACAGTTTATAAAAGTAGCATATTCCATTTTAGTCATAGTTTGCTTATTGGATACTTTGCTATTGTGTATTAGTCAACAACATGCTTAATCAGTCAAATAAGACAGTTGCTTCCCTCATTCAGCACAAGTCTCCTGAATTTCATTTGGATTCTTGCATACTGTTCGCTCAGATTCTTTTCTGGATGCTCTTCTGCTAATTGCTGGAAAGCTGGAAGACAAAGGGAAGGGGATTGTACATCCAATGAGTGCACAGATCTGTGTGGAAATTCATGTGTTTGCTTTGGGATTTTATGGCAAAGAGATTCTGTACCTATATTCCTCAATTCTAACAGATAATATCACGTTTACAAGCCTTTTTACTAAAAAGACAGAAATCAAGCTTAACTACTTCACTGCATCAATTTATCACTTATTATAATCATCAGATTAGAATCTGTATATGTCCGTCATTTATTCTCTGCTATCTAAAGAGTTAATTTCATGAATTATGATAAATGGAACAAGCCCCAGATTTTTGCAGATCAAAATATACAAGAATACAAATGTTGTGATTGCTGAGTTCGAAAATATCTTCTTGATAAGAGTTAAAACATGGACTTAAACAGCTTTTTCATTTTAATTTCATCTATTCATTTTTATTTCTAGTATTTCCTTTTGCTTCCAATTTTAAAGAGATATAACTATGTACTATATCATACGGAGGTTATTATTACTAGCTCTTTTTTGTTGCTTTTTTCCCCGTCGAGAAGCTCTAATAAACTTAAAATACAGGTGAACAGTATTTATGCTCACTGATAACTTGGAACAGTGAAAAATGATGGATACCTGACTTTTGTTTCCTGGCTCAGAGACAATAGCTTCCCAATATAATGAGTTAAGTTGAAAGATAACTTATAAGGTAACCTTGAGACAGTAAGAAAGCAATTCCTTCATATTTTACCTTTTACAGTCAAGCATGTAACATGCATGTCCATCCTCCCTCCCAAAAGATCATGCAAAGGAGTTGACAAAAATAAAGAAAATACTCACATGGGCCACATTGGTCTTCCTGGCTGAGCTACAATTACAATTCCCAGTGACATAAAAGGGATTTGTGTTTAAAATGTCTTGTTTATCACCTACTTGACAATATACTTCATCAATTTGACAGATTTGTGGAGCTTCCTTTCTTTCTGACAGGTGTTTATATACTTCATTTTAAATTTGAACTTAAATCATATTTAAATTCCTCTGTCCTCTAGAATGTTTCGCCTCAAAAGTGATTCTGAAACAAAATCCTTGGGTCATAACTAGAAAAAAATGAGAAAGACGGATCTACTCCAGAGTGGCTACTAATAGTTAGGTGAGACTTCAGGGCACAGAAACAGCTTTCCTTTCTTTGTGGAGGCAAGGGATAAATACTGCTCAGTCGGTTATGCTACCTTTCTGCCACTCACTACGCCCACTCAGAAGATATTCACCAGTGCCTGGTATAAAGAGATAAATAAGATGAAAAGAGTGACGAAGGAACAGGAGGGAGATTTTTTTCTTTTTTTTTCATTGCTTTTGTGAATTTTTGTTAAACATATAAAATACTCTGTATGGATAAGAAGGAAGTTAAATTGTCAGGTATGTTGAAGATGTACTTGTCTGGATAGGGAGGGCACAGAGATTACCTGAAATAGCCACTAGGCTTTTTAAATAAGATTGGGAAATTTACTTTGGAATTTCAGTGCAGCCTATGCCTGTAAAAGATCAGCTGCTGTGGTTCTTGGACTTTCCCCACCCCCAGCCATCCTCCATACAACCACCTTTCCTTTTTATTTTGCCTCTAAAAGTGAAAATTGAGGTTCCCTTTTTGTGAGGAAAATGCTCTTGTAGAAATTGCTGACTTAGGATCATTTTTCAAGGTTTGCATATGACAAAGTGCCTTAGATAAAGGAATCCTGCCTACAGATTTTGTTAGAACACCCAGTCTGTTAAACACTGCCAGATTTTTACCTGAATCCTGTATTTTGTTTTCCTTTTTCCTCTTTTCATCTAAAAGAAAGCCTGGTCAAAAAGCAGTGGATCTCTCTGTCCTGTTTTTCTCATGATTATTATTACTGAATGCGGCATTCCGATTCCATCACATTTAAAATACTGGAGGGGCACTAACAGAGCTATGGGTGGCATCATGTTGCAAACACTTTGCTTGTGTATCAGAGAATCTTCTGGCTCGCATGTACAAGCTTTCGTTAGGTCTGAAGGGTCTTGTTTTGTTTGTGTATTCTCCTTGTGTGAACTGTATTGAAAATGAATGCGTGACCTTCTTGGGACATATTGCAAATATACTTTTGACATATTAGCTTTTGGTAATAATAGTCCACAACAGTTTCTGCTGAAATGACATTCATAGTTTCTGAAAATCATCCTACTATTTTTTCCATTTAGCTTAAAAGGCTGAGCTACTTTTTCTGTCTCAATGTAAGTGTAAGTACTTATTTTTCATATCTCCACAAGTAGTTGACCAATAATGCCTCTATGCGTATTTCGTAAACAGTCAAATCCCCAAATCAGTGTTTAAAACCAACCAACCAACAACAAAAATACTGCTGTCCAGAATGCTGGGAAAATGGAACAAATTATGGCCAAGTCTGAAGACCCATTTATAATTACAGTTAAGCAGTACTGAGATACTAACTAGTACTAATTTTTCCCTTCGATACACAATGAAACATATTCAAATTGTGTATGAACTGCTCATTTTGCTACTAAAGAGGTTAGACCACTCTCTGTAATCACAAAACATAAGCATTCATATGAACTTGGAAAGACATGTTTTACAAGACATTACTCCCTTTCAACTTTACATCAAAAGCTGAAATTCTAGGACAGATTTATAGAGGCCCTATAAAGAGTATGTACAATAATTCCAAATTATATGGTGATATTCAGTATCATTGAAGTTATTTATGAATTAACTTGGAATTAGCTCATTCAACCAGAATGCAAGCACTTCAGGAGGGCCAACTTTAGTCCCTTCAGAGACCTCCTCAGAAGAATACCATGGCCTGGGGCTCTAGGAGGAAGGGGGCCCAAGAGAGCTGGTCAGTATTCAAGCAGCACTTCCTCCATGCCCAGCGTCTGTGCACCCCTACGAGTAAGAAGACAGGCGGGGTGGGCAGGAGGATGAGCAAGGAGCCCATCCATGGGAGTGGATGAGCAAGGAGCTGCTGACCAAACTAAAACAGCAGAAGGCAGTATACTGAATGTGGAAAAAGGATAGGCCCCTTGGGAGATAGGAATGTTGTCAGAGAATGCAGGATGCCACAAGGCAAGCTAAGGCACAACTGGAATTAAATCTGGCAAGGAATGTTAAAAACAATAAGAAGAGTTTTTTTTCAAATATATCAATGGTAAAAAGAAGATTAGGCAAATCGTGGGTCCGCTGGTGAGTGGGATGGGTGCCCTGGTTACAAAAGACACAGAAAAAGCAGAGCTACCAAATGCCTTCTTCACTTCAGTGTTTACCAAGGGCAGCTCTCTGTAATCCCATACTCTGGAAACCAGAGAAGATGCCTGAAGAGAGGAAAATTTGCCCTGAGTAGAGGAAGATTGGGTCAGGGAGCACTTAGAGAAACTTGACATCCACAAATTCATGGGCCCTGATGGGATGCACCCGAGAGTGCTGTGGGAGCTGGCAGATGTTACTGCTAAGCTGCTCTCCATCATCTTTGAAAGGTCCTGGAGAACAAGGGAGGTGCCAGAGGACTGGAAGAAAGCCAGTGTCATGCTGGTCTTCAAAAATTGCAAGAAGGAGGATCCAGGCAACTACAGGCCGGTCAGCCTCACCTCCATCCCTGGATAAGTCATGGAGTAGCTCATCCTGGCTGTTGTCTCCAAACATGTGGAGAATAAGAAGGAGCTCAAGGGTAGTCAGCATGGGTTCACCAAGGGGAAATCATGCCTGACTAAACTGATGGCCTGCTGTGATGGAGTGACCAGCTGGGTAGAAGAGGGGAGATCCATTGATGTCATCTATCTCAGCTTCACCAAGGCTTTTGACATAGTCCCTCACAGTGTGCCCCGGGGCAAGCTCCAGCAACGTGGGTTAGATGAGTGGACACTGAAGTGGATTAACAACTGGCCGGATGGCAGAGCGCAGAGGGTGGTGATCAGCGGTGCAGAGTCTAGTTGGAGGCCTGTAGCTAGTGGTGTCCCCCAGGGGTCAGTCCTTGGCCCAGTCCTGTTCAATTCATTCATCAACGACCTGGATGAAGGCACAGAGTGCTCCCTCAGCAAGTTTGCAGATGATACGAAGCTCAACGTAGGGAGGAGGAGCTGATACCCCAGGGGGCTGCACTCCCATCCAGAGGGACCTGGACAGACTGGACAGCTTGGCAGAGAGAAACCTCATGAAATTCAACAAGGCCAAGTGCACGGTCCTGCACCTGGGGAGAAATAACCCCAGACACCAGCACAGGCTGGGGACCGACCTGCTGGAGAGCAGCTCTGCAGAGAAGGACCTGGGCGTCATGGAGGACGACAGGTTGACCATGAGGCAGCAGTGTGCCCTCGTGGCCAAGAAGGCCAATGGGGTCCTGGGGTGCGTTAAGAGGAGCGTCTCCAGCAGGTCGAGGGAGGGGATCCTGCCCCTCTACTCAGCCCTGGGGAGGCCACATCTGGAGCACTGTGTCCAGTTCTGGGCCCCCCAGTACAAGAGGGATGTGGAGCTGCTGGAGAGAGTCCAGCGCAGGGCCACGAGGATGATCAGGGGGATCTGCCTATGGAACTATAGCTCCTATAGGAAAACCTGTGAGGAGAAGTTGAGAGAGCTGGGCCTATTCAGCCTGAAGAGGAGAAGGCTGAGAGGGGATCTGATCAGTGTATATATATGCCTTAAGGGAGGGAATGAAGAGAATGGGGCCAGGCTCTTTTCAGTGGTAGCCACCAACAAAACTAGAGATAATGGCCACAAACTGAAGTACCAAAAGTTCCACAGGAACTTAAGGAAAAATTTCTTGTTGGTGAGGATGATGGAGCACTGGAACAGGTTGTAAAAAGAGGTTGTGGAGTCTCCTTCTCTGGAGATCTTCCAAACCCGCCTGGATGCCACCCTGTGCCCCCTTCTCTAGGTGGCCATGCGTGTGCAGGGGGGTTGGACTAGATGATCTCTAGAGGTCCCTTCCAGCCTTAATGATTCTATAGTTTCTTTTCAACCTTGCATTTCCTGTGTTCTGAGTGGTTCTGGGTCTTTGATTTGCAAGAATGCACTGATTTTATTTTGAACGTTAGAATTAAAATGTTCATCTTTCTACACCAATCTCTACAATGCTACTATACATAGTTTTAAAGCCAGTTGCTTGTTTGCACAGGCATACGTACTTGGTTTCATGTCCTCAGAATTTAAGGAGTATCAAATATTTACATGAAGAAAATGCTGATATAGAAATTATAAGTGAAGAAAATAATTGTGATGCAAAAACTGAGGGAGAAGGATGAAGATTGAAAGAAACTGCTTTCCTTTATCCCTCCTCTTAATCCAACACTCTTCCTTCCCAGTTCCATTTTTATAGGTTAGTTCAAGTCTTGTCTATGCAGAATATTCTGCCTTACCCCATTTTTTTAATAAGAACCTCAGATTCTCACAGTTCAAAACAGTATCTTTTTTCTTTAATAAATTATTATGCTATACTATTTTTTTCTTTTCATACTTAAATCTGACATTTTCTTCTTACATACACTAACATTATAACATTGTGGACCTTTTAATTTCAAAGAATGTTAAAATCAAGTCAGAAACACAAACTGAATAGCAGGATGGCACATAGACTGAATTTAAGCAAAGCTGCAGGAATAGGTGCAGAAGAAGCCCGTTAGAATGATAAAGGGAATGAAAGCACTGTATTAGGAGAGATATCTAGAAGAGATTGACTCGCTTGGCTTAGCAACGAGAAAGGTAAGAGGATAAAACTCCTCTTTTTTTTTAAGCATATGAATAACATCCCAGAGCTATGGAGCTATGGATAATGCTGATAGAAAACAAAATGATCGTAAAATAGTTATAAATATATCTAGGTAGGAAACTCAGACTGTTTCTAACTACTGAAGGTGTTGTACAACAATTTTTATTAGGAATAGCAAGGATTTTGGCTCATGAAAGTGGGCACAGTGTCATTGTCTAAAATGGATGAGGACTGATTGTGATTGAAATCAACCGAACAAAGTCTCTGAAGCTGAAATCCGGTAGAACTGCCAACCGAGAAAAGGAAGCACTGAAGAACTCGTCTGTTACTAGTATTTTTAAATGTTTTTCTTCTTTACTGATGGGAACTAAGCAAGTATCAAAGGAAAAAAGCTAAGAGGTTTATCAAGCAAAGAACATGAAACTAACTTTAGCCATCTTTTCTGACACAATCAAAGTGGATAAAGGCAATGCAGTGTACTTGAACAATACTCTCAATGCTTCACAGAAAATTCATGGAAATGGAAGGAAAATAGTGCCTAGTTAGCTATACAGAATAATGGAGTACATTTCTTTCATATCAGGCAAGCTCATAGCAATGACTGCACTGATACAATGACTCAATATAAAAACAAGCATCATTAGATATTCACTAATGCCCGAGAGACAGATGTTAATTCAATAATAACTAGATTTGATAATGAGAAAAAGACAAACGCTTGCATATTTTATTTTTCTTATTGCATATTTTATTTTTCTTATTGTTCTGATCTATGTACTAAATAAAGGTTAAATATAAGAAGTCTGGATGCAACTATTTTTCCTTGTCATCTCTTTTTTTCTCTTCTGAAAAAAATCAATGTAAGCTACACTAAATGTCTGATGCCAGGGAGAAGGCTGAATAGGAGAAACTCCATGTGTGTCTTATGATTCAATAGTCCAAGTATTTTAAAGTCATTTTTCTGCTCTTCTGACTTACATTTTATGTAACTCAAATTCAGGTATGTCCCACTTGCTTACAAGTGTGAATGCTTCTCTAGTATTTATCTTTTTATCCTATTTAAATTAAAAAGTATGGACACTTGAAGATATTGTGGACAAAGAATCCTTTGGGTAGTGAATCAAGCCTAGGTGTTGTACAGCTGGTTCTGTTGAATATTTCTGACTTCTCATATTAAAAACATTATGGTAAAAGAAATGGGCGTCTCCATCCTATATTTGGTCCAGTTTCACACAGAAGTAACTTAAGGACAATGCTTGGAAGATAGAGTACACTGGAATCCAAAGAAGAGCATTTAGAGGAAAATATTTTGATTGAACTATATTTTATACATATATATATATATCCCTGGGGGGAAAACATCCTAGTAGAATATTGGATAGCTTTCGCTGCCAGTTGCTTTGCTTTAAAAGTGGAAACTGGATCAATAAACTTATTTGAACAATGTTATGTTATGTGTCAATATAAGCACTCTTTGCAGCCTTACCCTTACCCTTAGAACAATGAGAGTGTAATACGTTAGCAAAAGGTTCTGAGCTAAGATATATAATCGAAATGATTCCATATAATAAAACGTAGGCTAGAGTCTCCTTGGTTAATGAAGATACTTCCACTTCTTGTCAGATCCAAGAAGTGAAAAAGGCCTTGCTAGAAAGGGACTGCAGCTGCTATTCATTTTCTTTCTATGCATAGCTCTATGCGTATGTCTGATCTAACCCAATTCAGCTTACAAAAGACATTCCTACAGTTAAAAATACATTTTTTTTCAAAGTAATTCTTACTAGAGCATGCTGTAGGTTAATGAGAAATTCAGCGACTTCTTCACATAGCTGAATTCAAATATGTTTCTCAAACTGTATTTTAATTAAATTTTATACTGTCTCACTTTAAGTCCTATTACTGAAATATTATATGAAAATAAAATAAACCTGTTAAGTCTGCACATTTAAAAAAAAAGTTAATCCAATATCCAAGTTTCTTGTCCCAATGGCAACTTAAGTACAGAATGGTATTTAAGTAACACAAGACTAAGATGAAAACTGCTGGGCAGAGAAGAAATCATTTTTCCCTCTTCAGGAAAACACCCTTTAAGGGATAGAAAATCACAAACTGTAGATAGTTTATTACCTGATGCTTCTGTCTAAGGGGAAGGAGCACTGGACTTGACCAATAGGCATGCAGCCAAAAGAGCCAAATAACTTGCTGTGGCCCAGCAGTTTTTCCATTTGGAAACATTATCCATTACTAATATTGATGAGAGGTCAGCATAGAACCTGTTGCTTACAAAACACAGGGTGGACTGAATGGGACAAGCCACTCCCCTCAGGATTTTTATTTCCTGAAAAACAAACATACCAGTAAGAACTGAATTTGTACAAAATGTGAAGACACTTGGAAAAAAAGCCTAAATACGAGACTAATAAATTCAAATTTTTCCTCTTCTAATTAAATCATTTGAAAGTATACTTCCTCCTTTTTATTTACTTGGATTCTACTATCATTTGTGCCCTGGATTAAAATGCGCTGATGCGTCTAAAGCCAAATTCCAAACAAGCATTTGGCATACACCTACCTACTTGTTGCCTAATCCTGTCACATTGAATTTCCACAAGTTCAGTCCCCCCACTGCACAAACTTTTGATGTTTTGGCATGAGCAGAACGTGAATCTTAGCAACACTCAGCTTCTTGGTACTCTATCACACATTCCAGCAGGCAAATACTCCCTTGTCTTTCCTCATTTGAGGCTCCAGTGCGCTAAGGAATTTTAGAGTGTGTTGTTTTTTGTGAATCCCATTCTACAGATTCCTAGTCCTCTGCATTCAATGAAGAGGAATAACTAAGATAATTAATTCTAGGTTGCCATTCCCCCTGGAAAGAGCATTTTACTTAAATCCTTAAATTGTTTTGTACATCTAGTCTGCTGGTAAGTGCTTCCAGGCTCTTAGTCCTGGAAATAGTTTCTGTGAATACTACAAATGACATTTTATTGCAATGCTTCTGAACTGCAACATATTGAAATCTGTATGTTTTCTCTTCCAAACTCTGGGCACTTTTCTATCTCTTGTCTTCTCTCTTGTCTTCTTCAATATACCCATTACGAACATTAATACTATTTTTTTTATATATAGTCATCTTAAATTAACCTTGACTTTCAAATGTCTATCATCTGCTGAGCCTTCTCATTCGAGATACCTTAAAAACAGATAAAAATTGAAGTATTCATAATTTATAATATATACTCTTAAATTAAGGGACAATCCCCCCCCCCAAGATAATTACTGTATTTATTAACATATATTGCTAATATATGCTTAGACCTTGAATTAGTCCAGCTGTATGTTATTCAAGGATGTAGGTGCACTCTGGCCGATCCTTTTGTAGAGCAAACAAACCACACTACTCGTTTTGTGATCAACAGAATCAGGACTCTGCAAATGGATCATATTTTAAGACATCTACATCTGCTTCACAAACCGTTATCAAGCTGATAGAAGCAGAGGCCTTGCCTGCTATTTTTTCTCTTGATCTATGCTACTTCTAAAACCATCACATCTTTTAAATTTCACATTTTTCCTCTTTTCATGCCCTTCTCAAACCTTCTTATTCTTTTCCTTGATGACTATTTCATGCACTTCCATGTAATGACCCAGTCAACACATCAATAGCATAAGTCCTCATTCAATGAGGCCCCGTCTAGTTTTAGTCCCTACCTGAAACCCTAGAGATGGAATCTGAATGACAAGTAAGTAGTGTGTCCTAGAATGATGGATAGATGGACTCCTCATCAAGGCAGGAGGCACACTGTGCACTTTTATTATGAGTAGAAGCACAAATTTTTTTGGAATAACATGCATATTTTAAAATATTTCTTAAGAGACTAATCACTTAGAGCAGAAGGATTTGCATACCTATTATATTGAGCCTAATTGTACAGTAACTATGTTAATCACTCTGGCCAAGTTAACACTGGCAGTTGGAATATATCAGTTATATTAACTGTGTAATATTATAGTCATTAATGAGAAATTTATAACAAATGTTTTGCAGTCCTAGCAAAATGCAAATGCTACCTCCACTCAAGAGGTGTGTGGAGAACTGCAATTCCTTGACTGTTTTGCATTTTGGGAGAGGTTTCATTGGTAGAAGAAGAGCAGTACCTGCTGCTGCTGGCACTTGTCACTGGCCGCCGCTTGCTCCTGCTGTCTTTGAGCTGCCACTAAACTTCATGATGTCAGTGTGCGGGTGCTCTTTGAAAGAGCTGCAGAGGTATGATGTTCATGCTATGGCTTTGCAGAAAGACCCTTTCTCTTACTCCAGTGTCAGCACTAAGTAACTTTAATGATATTGCTGTGGTCAGATTAGTACATCCTGAATTCTAAGAGATTTCCAATCTATTTTTCCCTTTCTTTTTGTGCTTACCTTGAAAGGGGTTGATTCATCTCTATAAAGGTTGTGTTCTTACTTCCCTGTGTACATGTGCTCAATTATTAATTTCATAAAGTTCTTTTTTTTTCCACTCATAGTGACTTCTCTGCAATGAAATACATATATCTATGCTGTCACAAACCATAGTAAGCCCTTCCAATGTAAAAAAAAAAAAAAAATATATATATATATATATATATAAGCTTAAATACTTGGATATAATTAAAAAGATATTTTGTTAAATTGTTAAAAAACATCTGGTTAAATGTCAAGTGGTGGGTACATCATTAAAGGATGCATAAAACTCAAGTAGGCTTTGAGCTGAAATTTCTGAAGACTGAATAATTCTCGTAATTGTGGCTGGTCAAACAGCTGCTGGAGTTACTTTGAATGTACAGCTACTCATGTGCTGGGGCTGGACTGGTCCAAAGGAACCATCGTGACACTTTTCTCCAATGGCCTACTCCTGTCACACTGCTCTGATCCTCCTTTACCAGGTTGTACAGGTTACTAAATAAGGAAGAGGTGAGACATTCCTAGATTTATTTACCTTAGCAAAAGTTGCTGTAATTTAACTTGAACCACTGGACACCAACTGAAGTTCCTCACTCTTATGGAATAAGTAATTTCACAACTACATGATGCTGATCCTGACAGGAATTGTTACTGCACTTTCCTGTTAAGACTTTCCATATTAACTGAAGTGTAAAATAACACTATATTTCTTGAGTGGAACTATTGTGCCTCTGTTCTTTCAGAAAAGTAACTGTATGGACACTAGAGGTACCTATCATATTCATCTAAAATACTGTTCTGCAGTGATACTTGAAGTGATACACGTTTTTGGAAGGAAGAAGAAGCAGGAAATTCTCCACCTCTGTAGATCAATTCCCCCATGTCTCAGTCTTCAAAAGCTTACTGGGTTATATCTTGGCTGTTATATGTAGTGTAGTGCTCTTTCAAGTGAAAAGTCATAACAATAACTTAGCATATAAGGAATGGACTCAGACAAGTATGCTATGTATGTACGTAGGATCAAGTTATGCATCTTGATCCTGTAATATATTTGCAATATACTGGGAAAAAATAATTCTGTTTTCTTTCCTTTTTTTTTATTTTCAAGTTCCTGGTTAGTTATTTTGCAGGAATTCATTGCAGGTGCTGTTATAATTAGGTCCTTTGGAAGCTTCTGAAAAAATATTGTTGCTGGTTGGATTACTTTAAGAATACAAAAGTAGGCACCTAATCAAGGATTTACAAGAGTCCTTAAAAGCATTTTTGTTTACTCAAAAATAGCCGATTTTTTCTGTTGATATTTTTTTTCTAATCCATCAATTAAAGATGATCTTACTCCATATGCAACCCTCCTCTAATCTGTAGGGAAATATGACCTTTAGTATGGTAACTTGCTGGGAATAGGTGCAATATCCTGGGATTACTATGCTTTATGTTCTCTTACATTTTTAAATTGCTAAAGCTTTACCTAAAAGTCTCATAGTATAGAATATGGTTTTAACCTTGAGCTCATTGTATCCAAAGCAGTTGCTATCATTGAATTTTAAGCGCCTTCAGAATCTGTATTTATGGATACAGCTTATGGCACAAATTTTCAATTCTATAAAATGCTGAGCAGCATTCAATCAAGTTGAATCTGATTGCTTTTACGGATCTTTTCAACTTTGGAGGGCTTCCTAAGTATTCTTATTCAGCCCATAACATATGGTATTGGATTTTTTCTTCAGAAAAGCAGAGTTAAGGCTAAAGATTGCTGGCTGCATGTAGTATTAATATTCACCTTTTAATTTACCTTTATTCTACAAGTATAGAATATAGTGCGGGTATGCAATACACAAATTTCAATCTTCTAAAAATGATACTTAGTGTAATATAAATATTAGAATGATTTGAAGCTCTTAAATTAAAAGTATATCTTTTGAAAGATACACTACTAGATACCAAAAGACATAATTTCTCAAACACAAGTTATATTGGACATTAAGTCATGTAAGAGATATGTGGTGCTAAAGCATTTTTCAATTGCGAATATGCTTTTAAAATGGAGTAAAACTCGTGAAGATTAAAGTAATTTTTGTTTCATTACCACTTAAAACTTAATTTTAAACACAGGCTCTTGATGAGAGAAATTAAATGAATGGGAATGACCGTTATGACTAAGAAGCAGTGTTTTTAACAGTTCAGAGATGAACCATTCTAGTCTCTCTGAATATGGATTCAGACAGGGATAGAGGCTCATGTCATTTATTGTAGGAGGGTTGGACCTTTATAGCTTTAGTTGTGAAAATACAAGTGTATCTCACAGAAGGCTGCCTGCCATATGTGCTGAATGCACATGCGACTGCTCTTTAGCACTCACTGTGTGAGTACATTATTTTGCTACTGCAGATAGCACAGGATATGACATGCACAGTTTCTGGAGCTAATGCCAGACTGCTAGGATTTCCTTCAAATGGGTTACTGAAATGTTTCATGGGCTTACCCCGCGTTTGGTGCTATGTTAGAGCCCATCTAAAAGAGCTCTTGACAGCCTGTTGTGCAACGTACGTGTCAGACGGCCAGAGCACCCCAGATGAGCCACTGAGAGCATCCCTTTGATGCCACATCTTAGGATCACAAATCATTACAGTTGGAAAAGACCTTTAAGATCATCGAGTCCAACTGTATCAACATCATACTTGCTGAACCATGTCCCTAAGTAGGACACTCGAGTAGATCAGCTCTTCCTCCCAGCTTGGTGTTGTCTACAAACTTGCTGAGCATGCACACAAGCCCCTCATCCAGATCGTCAGTAAAGATACTGAAGAGGACTGGCCCCAACACTGAGCCCTGGGGAACATGGCTCGTGTCGGTTCTGGTCGGCCTCCAGCCAGATTTAACTCCATTCACCACCATGGGCCCGGTCATCCAGCAGGATCTTCACCCAGCGAAGAGTCTACCTGCGTAAGCCATGAGCTGCCAGCGTCTCCAGGAGAAGGCAGCGGGGGACTGCGTCAAAGGCCTTACTGAAGTCTTGGACAATAAGATGCAGATGGTAACACTGTGAATAGTAATGCAGAAAAAGTACAAGTTGGTTTTCTGTTCCTTTGTATTGTGGACAGATGGATCAATCCCATATCCTTTTTCTGTTAATATCCATTAAAATCACACACTTTTAGATAGCAATATTTTGAAAGTTGGAAAAGCATTAACAGCTCCGGCATAATCACAGCAGTAAGATTCCTTTTAAAGGGGAAGAGACTGTAAATATATTCTGCAATATGCCCAGTCTAAAGCTTGGATCTTAAGAGGTAAGGTTTTTAGTTATAATCACTTCCCTGGCTAAATGTCTGCATTCAATGTGTTGCATTTAGAAATCTGTTTGATGCATCAAGTTCATTACCTTAGAGAGAACTTATTCCCAAATTTGTGGTTCAGATTTAATATGTATTTCCAGGCTAATAAGGAAAAAGAAAAGCAATTTTTTTCACCTTCCTTTCATAGCTGGAGGCAAAGATTATAGGGAAGGGCCATGCAAGCCTGTCTTCCCTGGGAAACCCTAGGGTTTGGGGTAAGCTCAGCACCCCATTTTTGATCATTTGTGTTACTTGTGATCATTTGACCTTTAGTGTTATTTATGATATACTACAGGAGCCCCTGAAGCCCTACGAGGAAAATTGTCTGCAAAGAAAGAGGGGGAAAAAGCCTGCCAAGCTGGTACACATAAGCAAGGAAGAAAGTACTATGAGGTCCACAGTTAGCACCAGTGCCATATCAGAGGAAAATTAAAAATGCTTTGCTCTGTGAGTAGATCTATAGGAACAGAAAGATTGAGACCCCAGAGCCCATGGGGCTTGCTGCCTTTTTTTTTTTCTTTCTTGTTATCCAGAGGAGAGATTAAACATTTTAAAAATTGGAATTCAAGAGGATTTAATGTGACAGTTCGGGAGATAGAAGGGAAGGATTGTTTGGGTTTTTCTGAGTGTATGTATATACTCCCTTACTATAGTACACTAGTAAGTATTGAGTGTAACAGAAAATAGTTTTACATTAGCGCTAAGCCTACTGTTAAATGTCTATCATTTGTGAAGCTTTAAATAAAATGAGATAATCCTATTCAGTTATTTTAAGCTGGTACAGTCAGTAACAATATCCAGATCCCCATTAATGAATCCCCTCAAAATGTTGCATGAAATACCTAGGAAATGGACTACAAATAATATAAGAATGTTAAATACTCTTGGATTTTTTTTTTTTTTTTTTTAAAGATGATGGTGGGGTTTTTTTCCATGATTTTTTGTTTGTTTGTTTTGTTTCTTTTCTGGAAGGACTATGAGCTGAGAGAAACAGCTAGTATATTATTTATAGAAGTACATTACAAATCATAACGGGACCCCAGTTTAATGAGAATCTTGCAGTGGTTCCACCTGCACTGCATAGGGTCTCTGGATATCTGTTTCTTTGTTTTGAGCATCAACTGAAATAGAACAATGTTCTTAAAAGACAGGGAGAAAATAGTGTGAGATAGACTTCAGTTGAAGGATTTATACGCTATCCGCTGTTGTAGCAAGGTAGACCTTCCCTTTTAGGCTCATGTTCAGGCTAAAATATGAAGTTTCTGGCTTCCTAAGTCGTCACAGATTCTAGGGACTCTCAGTTTCCCTGAGCTCCTATGAAACGTTGGTGAGTACCTGTCTTTTCTCATTGCTCCGGATCCAGCCTTGCAGTGCAGGCTTTCTCCCTCTGCCACACAACACACTGCACACTCTGTCCCTGTCCTTGTGCCCCTCTGCCCTGCACTGCTCCCCTCAGGCAGGAGCAATCCCCTCCTCTATCCTGCTGAGAGCAGTGCAGGGAGACCCCATTCGTCTTTGCTGCTCAGGCACCCTATCTGACGTCAGGCAATGAAGCATTTATACAGCAAATTCTGAATGGATAAATGGCTCTAAAACCATGCAAATACTTTCTAGAAAAGTTTGCTTGCCACCAGAGGAAGTGGTTGTGAGGACTGTGAAATGGTGCTGCATTCAGCTATAGCTCGTTTGCAGATTGTCTCCTTTTTTTGGTTAAAATGTTTGAGTACAAAATATATGATGTGAAGTGTTCCTAAAGGGGAATAGATTTTAAGAAAACACCTTCACTATGTAGGTGGACATTCTTGTACAGTTTCCACAAATACAACTAACTTCAAAAAGCAAACAGCAAAACTAAATGCCCTTGGGTTCTCTATCCAAGTACTCGATTAATCTTCCCATGTCCATTCTAGGGCCAGAGTTCTTTTTTTTCTCCCTCTTTTTAAACATTTTTAGCCCTCTATATGACCTCCAATCATTGCTGGACTGTTTAGAAGCTGTGGAGCAAATAACATGATGCAAGAAACACTCTCATCACACTTCCTGTCAGTGTGGGCTGCATGGACGGATGATTCTCATGGCCACAAGGGCTATTTTCAAATCTTATGAGCAGTGTGAACCAAAAGCTGGGAAAGATTGGCGTAACACTATAAAATTTTTTTAAAAATCAAGTTCTAATAACGATTTAAGAATGCTTTTGAATTAAATATGGTGTAGATGAGAAGGGAGGATGGATGTGTAATTTTCCATCTATATACTAATTAAGACTAGATTTTCTTAAGTTCTGGAGCCTTTCATGCAGACAGATCACAAGTTGTATGTCAAGAAATAATATAAAACTGTCTGAAGACTCAAAATAAATCTCTTCAAACTGGAAACTGTTCCCTTTTCATCTTCAAAGTTGAAAATTGTTTCACACTCTTAGCTTCATGAAGCCTTCAGAACATTTAATCCTAGTGAAGTTGAATCATTTTAGACATTTTAAGACACTTCAGAGTTTTAGGATTTGTCTCTGAGACATTGCTATTCAGGAATGCAAAACATTCCTTTGCCCCCTTTCCCCACCTTGAGGTTGTAAAATTAAGATGTGGCACTGAATTTCCAACTTCCATTTTGGGGGAAATGAGGTAAGGAGAGAGATCATCTGAAATGATTGTCAAGTTTTGTTTTCCACTTCCAATTCTGCCCATAAGACCATGGGCTATCTTATCCTCCCTATGCTTCATATTTCCCTTCTGTGCATATAGATAAAGGTATTTTCTCTCATCATGGTAACATGAATCTGAATTCATTAATCTCCTAAAAAAGCCACATATGCTGTGTACAGCTCTGTTAGTAAACAGGGAAAAGGCTCATGTTATTCTCTTTTCTTCTTTCCTGCACTTTTGAAGCCAGTGCTATTTCGCTTTCCTCTAAGGCTTCTTTTCTAGGACAGCAGAAAAGCCCTCTGTGCTTCTGTCTCCCTTATGCCTGGAGCATCAGCGGCAATGTTAGGGCTCTTCCTTAAGAAAAGCTGTTTGGCAACTGTGGAGTGGAAGAAAGAGGAGTGTTATCTTTTCAATTAACTTCCAAAAAGATAAGAATTAGGTAACCGTTACTGAGCAAGCCATTTTCCCGTTCATCTACACCATTCCCTAAAGTGCATCACCGATGTGTGTGAAAATTCTTAAGAATGAAATAGGAAAAGTGCATTATCTTAGGGACAGGTAAATCAAATGATCAGCAAACAACTGACAAGACACAGAAATGTTAAAATGCTTTTGTGGATAAGGGATCTAAGTTTCGTGGCCTACTGGCTTCCCAGCATGGTGTGCCTGTAAGTGCCGTGCCACTTTAAATCAGTAGTAGCAAAGCAAAATAGCTCTATTACACTATTTGGTCACATTCAGATCAAAACATCGATGAACAACTTGCCATCCTAATTATACTAAAAATAACTCTATAATAAAAATAACCTCTGAGACCATCTAGAAAATGTCGGTTGCAACAAGGCAGGCTATGCACCTCTTTCCTTTGATCACAGCTCCGTGTTCCAGATGTCTTCCTTGCAACACCACAGCTTCACCAAGCCGTTTCTACTGACCCCTCCATCAATCAGTACAGCTACACTGCATGCAGTAATAGGGCTTGATTTAATATGGGTAATTGCCAGCTCCTGAACAGAGGGCTGTGCCACCATACACCTGGGGCCACTTGTTAATGTTTTCTGGTTTTCAAAGACTTCTCATTGCACAAAAGACCCTTGAAGAGTATAAGGCACCACAGGGGAACTTTAACTCTGTGTCTCTGATGTTCAAAAGTGACTTTAGTTTATTGTAAAGAGTAAGATTATGTCCAAAGCGTTTGTTTAAGCAAAAAACTTGTTCTGAATAGTTAGCAGAAAACAAAACCATAACCAATTCAAATTTATCTCTGTGTACAAAGCAAGAATCAGACATAGACAAATCCATGGGGAATACAGACCTTTAATTAACCAATATTAGGTACTACTGCTCAAACTACGTACAGCTGAGAGCAATTCTCAGGCAGCAAAAGAATACTGTATGTGAGAAGCAATTTGTGCAATTGCTTCTAAATAATCCCACTTTGTAACAAGACGGTTTGCAGGTTTCTGAAAAGAAGATGAATAAACATTACATTGAAGAAATAAACTCATGTCACTCTATAAAATTAGGTAGCTGTAGTTTTTTGCAGTTTTCCGCTGTTAATTCTCTTTTAACTTTCTGTAGCTACCCTGACAACACCACAACTGTCCTTTACCCGTGCTTCAAAAAGAGCCATATCCTCTGGCACTCTGAATTTATCCACATGCAGATTAGACTGCTCCATCTGCTGCATGCACAGGTAGAAGAGAAATCTAATGTACTTTATTGACTGCAACCAATGGTATTTGGAGAGGCAGACTTCACCAGAGGTTGAAGGTCGGTTGAGGTGGGTGGAAGAGCGTGCTTTACTTTAGAGGAGCGAAAACACTGAATACATACATACAATGAAAAAAAATACCTTTAAGCTTTTCTTTATAGACTTTGGAGGCCTCCTGTATGCCCTAACATGTTTTCAAAGCCTGAGTTAGACATTCAAGGCAATTTTTTTTTCTCTAGCAAACAAGACCTACAAGCGGAGCCAGCTTTTCAACCCCACCTAACCCCAAAGAATTGCAACCTTCCTAAGGTCTCTGCAACACTGAGTAGTTGGAGCAAGAGTTATATTTCCTGTGTAACACATACAGACTTTTTCTCCTTGAAGACCCTTGAATAAATGAAGCAAACTTTCCCTATTTTAATATTTAAAGAAACACTCTTTAAGCAGTCCCTTATTCCAGTCTCATAGCTCTCTTCAGGCTAAAGGAAGTCTCCCAATGTTTTTTCTTTCCAGCATTGTAGCCCCACAATGTATCTCATCATAAGTATGCCACCTGCACATGAAATCTTTAACTAGAAGTTCAGCCAAAGTAGCCAAAAAAGCACTTCTTTTGCAGGACCCTTGTAGATAGATAGGAGATCAATAGTTAACTTACATTGTTGAATGCTGAATACTTGGGCTTGCCTGTCCAGCTTTTACCCATGTGTGAAGTCCATCATCACGTGGCTGGTAAGGATGTAGGATCAAATCCTTAACTATGTACTCCAGGGATTCTACTGCATGAGAGAATTAAAAGAAAGGCCCTACTACAAAAGCATGGCAAGTATGCAGGAACCGACAGAGACCCATGGATAGCCACTAAGCATCCTGCATTCAATGTCAAACTTATGAAATAGGCTGCTGTTTTACTTTCCCCATGCTTTTGTAGAACAATACCTGGGATGGAAGGAAGCTTGGTCTGTTGGGAGCTGGCCTGATAAATGGGATCCCAGGCTTGGAGAGAGCCCATAATGCTGCTCTCAAGGGAATAAGAAGAATCAGACATTGGGACATTGGGACAGTTTCATGCTTAAATGATTTGATTTTCATGATTTGAAATTAACTCTACATCTCTTTATAAAAGGACTTGTAGAAGAAGTTAAAATGTGGATGTCCAATGTGCAAAGCTTATTTTGTTTGTTTTCTTATTCAGGCAGTTTTGCTCCTTCCCATCCCTCAAAGGAAAAATGGAACCCAAAGAGACTTGTGCGTTAGGAAGCACATTTCTTTTTCTGAGTTGGTTATCTGGTCTAGTAAGACTGACCACATATAAATATATATTCTTGCTGTGGTCATAGCTGGATGATATGAGTGCTCCATGCAATATGTGTCCATCCTTTAAGAACACGTCCTATCTTACTAGGATGCCCAAAATACAGGAGCATAAACTAACCAAATACAAAGTGTTCAGCATTCACGTCAAGCTGCCAAGGTATCTCTAACTTTTTTATTCCCCACAGATTTTTTGGTTTTGACTGTTAGTAATTTTAAGTATGATCAATTAGCAAGAATGCAAATATTTAACATTGTTGCTCTTGTGGGAGCAAGGCAATGAAATTTTGAGGGGTTACTGGGAGATGCAGTTTCTCTGAAATGTGGTGCTGCAGCTGTGGCTTCCAGATAAAGTGCCAATTTGCCCACAGGTTTTTGCCAGCAGTAGGTAACATGAATTCTGGCAAAGACCCCAACTTTGTTTCAAAGACAGAGACTGCTGGGAGTTTGCACTGCCTAATTCATTCCAAAACAATAAAAAGCCTTTTTTTTTTTCCTAAAAATCCTTTAGCCATGTTTTATTGTAATTTTTTGTATGCATCTGTCAAGCCAGCTTATACTATCAGCCTAATGGATTGATGCTAACAGGACAGACAAATGAGGCGGTGGGCTTCATCTGTTTTCAGTCCTTCTACTGTTTGGCCACGTTAAGCGGAAATGCTTCGGAGGGAAAAAAGAGAGGAAGAAGATAGTAAATAGGGAAGAATGTCATGTTACTAGTTTATAAATTTACCAGACACACTTTTTACAGATTTCTTCTTCTTCTTCCAGTATCTCTCATTAAGGAAATTTACTGTGAAAAAACATACTACCTTTGCAACTGTCAAGACAAAATGCTCTTTAGCTTGTTCCATTCAATCACAAAACCTTATCACAAAATCAGAAGTTTTAGTGACTATTCCTATGCTGTTTTGTTTGTACATGTACATTCATTTATGATTCCTGTTTGGGAGCCATTCCCCCCAAACACCTCACAATTGTTTAAAATCCTCCCTTCTCCTGAAATACTTAAATTGCTGTGATTGGTGTTATTACAAATCCTTTTAAAGATGACTCTCCAATACAGATTAAATAAAGTGAAACCTGCTGACAAGCTTTGACTAGAAGTAATGACCACAGCTAAAATCAGGCACTACTTAAAATGTCATGTGTCTGTACATTAAGCAACTTTCCAAATAGCTCTTCTTTTCTTTTGTTTGTGTTCATGAAATGACTGCAACAGCCTTCGCCAAAAAACAGACACAAAAAACAAACTGAAGACCTTGCGCAAAAATCCCCAATTTCTGAAGTACTGGGTCCCAGTTCTGGTGTCTTGTCACATATTCAGGAGAAAAATTAAACATTGCTCTAAACTTACCAAAAGCTTTCTCCAGTAAATCCAGTCTGATCAAATACTCATAAGTATGTTTCAAAGCAAATTTCTTCCAGTGTGACCTAAACTTAACTGCTGCAAAGTGGCCCTATTCCCATATGCTCACTTTCAGCTATGAGAGTCCTGAGAAGCCACTGCCCACTGCCCCTTTCCTGATGTGCACTGCGTAGCAACTGGGAGATGCTCAGCACCAAACGGAAGCAAACGGTCTGCGGACGGGAACACAGAGCTCAGGGTAGAAAGCAAAGCTCCTGCACGGATCCTAGCTGAGGGGCGGGAGACGATACCTCTTTCAGAGGAAGTGAAAGATCATATAAGCAGTCCCTTGCCCTCCTTAAAGGATTTGAAGTACATCTGTCTTGTTACCCAAAATCTGCCATAAAAGACGCATGAGTAATCTTGTGGGTTGAGACCTGTGTTTATGGGCACAAGGGTTCATCTCTGATTATATGATGAGGATTTATGAAGCCACTGTGGGTTGCAAGTCAAAATTTTAGAGTTACCTTTTTTTTTCTTTTTTTTTTTTAATCTTGCAAGTGTTATAGCCCAGTTTGGGAATCACAGCTTTACTCTGGAAGTAACTAACATAAATAATAAAATGTTAGGATATCATTAGAAACTAGCTCTCAACTAGGGCACTAGCCACTTGAAAGTGACATATAATGTTATCTTAAACATGGAACTTCCTATTGCTTTTTAAATATATGTGTGCAAATTTGGTTTTAGTACTGTAAATTCAATATGTTCTCCAACAAACATTGAACCAAAAAAAAAAAAAAAAAGAGTCAAGGAGAAGCTGTAGAGTACTGACATTTTTAGCACTAATATTTCAAAATAAAATAAATCTCTACTGGAAAATGACTTAACGGTAAAAATCCCCCAAATGAAAGATTTCCTAGCAGAAGTGTTGCTGGAGACTGGAATGCAGGTATCACAATGCCTGTAAACAGATTATTACTGCATCCTTGGTAGAGAATCATCATGCTGCAAGAGATGGAAAAAAATTATGGCAGGTCAGAAGATTGTGAAACATGTGCCCTCTCTTCTCCTACCGTCCCTTTAATTATTGACAGCCTGTCACTTAGGTCCTATGGTACAGTGAATAATAAAACAGCATTCAAACTGGAGGGTTTTCTTCAAAATGAAATACTGCCATCTTGAGGCACACCATGTTTCATGTTCATCAATCTGCGGGAATGCGGATGATCATCACCTCAAACAAACAAAAGCTTGATGCTTTCACCAACCAAAGGATTAATGTTTTACACAAGATGGAAAGGGCTCTTGAGAGGTCACCTGCCTTAAGGCTTAACACTTTCTAAATACACTCAGCTAAACATGTAAGGAAAACATCTAACTATTTCCCTAGTTGCAATGTGAGGTCAGCAATGAAGACTATAACAATACTTGAGACCTTAGTCTGTAAATATTTCCAAAAATACCAGCTATATGTTATTAAACACAAATGCAAATCATTGTAGGATCATAGCTTAAACTGTTAAAGTTGAGTGGGGGCAGAGTATGAGTATCACTCCCTTTTTCATTTTTTCCAACAAAGTAGAAATTTAAGATGGCATTAGAGCGTCACATGAATATATGTTCAGAACTAATTAGAAAATGTAATTTATTTCAGCAATAAGATTGTATCGTATAGACTACTAAAGAATTCAGCAGAGCAGTAACATTTACTTTCTTTTTCCTCTTATAGCACCCTGAAGCTGTGCTGACCTACTGTACTCAACCATAAAGACTACATAACGATTTAGTCAGTGAAAAAGTTGAAATGAAGATTATCTCTGTCTTCAGGTAGTTCTATTTCTGATTTCACATAAGTTAAGTCTTTAAACACCAAAACAGAGGATTCTTAAATTCTTAGTTATTCTTAGGTATAAAATCAGATACTTACATTTCCCTCAAAGTATTTTTTCATCATGCAAACGATTGCTGCTATCTTACTGTGCTGGTAGGATATGATATGATAGTGTGCATGTATTATATTCAGTATCAACAAATCAGAATTCCAGACAAAACAACAAAACAAAGAAAAAAAAAAAAACCCAAACCAAAACCAAACCAAAACAAAAAAAAAGAGCAGTTGCATCCTGACTGCTGTTTCCAAACAATTATACAACTCACTTAAAATGAAATAGGCTTTTCATATTGCTTGGTATCCTATGCTTGAAAAAGTAAAATTCCAAATGATGTCATCACAAATTTTATGCCTTGTGCTGTTTCCTTTTCTTGTCTCCAATTCATCCTGAAAAACTCTGCACTGAGATGTACATCTCCACCAAGTTTTGAGATTAATGGCCATGAGGGATTAGTCCATCTCTGTTTCTTTTCTTTTCTTTCTTTTTTCTTTTGTTCTTTTGTTTCTGTTTCTTTCCTGGGCTGACTCTAAGACTCTAATGGTTCTGTCCTACCATTTTTCCAAATGTCCTTCTGCTATTTCAACTTAGGTATTTCACGTCAAAGATCCAGGCCTTCTTCCAGTCCCTCCTATACTCCCTTTTCTAATTTCTTTGCATTATAGACAAACTAGTAAACTAAATGGAGCTTGCAAGTGTTCAATAATTCCTCTAATTAGACCTCTTGGGCACCTCCTTGCATTACTACAAGGTATGTAATATGGCACATCAATATCATTGAATTATCTTATCAGTTAGAGTTTTCATAGCCCAGAGGAATTGCTTCCTGGTCTTTAGGGAGCAAGAATTCAAGATTGTTGCTGAGTCTGCCTCTCCCAAAGAAAGAAGGTACATACTTCTTCAGATCCTTAGTAATTAACATTTAGCTCTTTGAAATATGAAAAAAATTACAGTTTAAATTGTTGTAAAGAAAGTCAGTAGCAATTAAATGTGAATTTGTAATATCTCAGAAATTCAGAGAGTGCTGGATGGAATGGGTTGTAGGAAGCAGGAGGAGTAAAGTGTTTGTTTGTGTGATGTATTAAAGCCCAAAGGCTTTAAAGGTTTCTGTGGACTTTCATTTAAAACTTTATAATGACAGTTCCTTTCCCTCCTGTTTTCTGTGATAAAGTATTTGAGTGATCTAGGGAGTCTAAGATCTAAAGCTGTGGTCCAAAGACTCTATTGTGTATGATTTTTCCAATGATGAAGGTTTGGAGATTAAGAAAGGTTATTTAGGCCTGTGGTAATTATATCAGATATGGTAAGGATAGCACAGATATGAGATAAGAGAAATTATTTTGCCAAAATATTGCTCGTGAAATATCTACACTGCTCTTTTCTCAAATGGTCTTAAAAAATATATTTCAGTCAGATACTGAGATGAAGGGAACTGACATTCATGTTCTTTTTTCCAGCTACAGGATTGGGTGAAAATCTCAACTCTTAAAGTAGCTCAAGTAGCTCACACTTTCACTGGGTAAAAGCACAGATAAAATTTACATGCCCAAAAGCATCCATAATTGCAGATAAAAAGAGAGGCTGTAAGACTAGTCATTTCCCGACACGATCATCACAGTAATTTCATGCACTTACGTAGGTGCTAGCTTCCTAGATAATTAACACACAGGGCTCTGACGCTTCCAGCTTCATGCATGTGTACTGCAAAACACTTTACAAGGCATCTGTAACTTTACATTGGAGTCAAATTCTGTTGTCCTTGCATATATCTGAAAAAGCTTCTTTGCAGTTGTTTTAAATTTACAAATAAGAATTCAGTTCTGCTATCTTATCAGTGAGGTAAATCTACGCCTCCTACCACTCCTCTCCTGTAGGAAATAAATGAAAATGAGGCTCTCCAGTCTTACCTGCTCTTCTTCTGAAGCCATCTGAGGTAAAACCTGCTGGGTTCACAGCTTCAACTCCACATCCAACAGAACAGGGAGCAACGACTGTCATCACGCGCACCTTCCACCCCTCCAAACTAAACAGGCTTACCTGAGTTTTGACTCCAGGGCCAGCAAAACCAGATGGAATGAGAAAACTACTGCAGAGGTCTACCTTGAAGCTAGAGGCTGACAGGATAGTCACTCTCCTCCATTTCCTCTTCCTTGCTTTCCTACCCATGACGTCCATACCAATACTTTTGCAGGATAGTACAATGTCGCTTGCTCCACGACGAAGTCAGGGTGGCTAAGGATGCATGCAATACTTAAGCTTTATTGATCAAGCAGGTACAGTACTTCAGACCCCATGCTCACGCGTGCATACGTGTGCACGCTCTCCCTCCCCCCACCCTGAGTCCTTCTTATATCCTCTTCATCCTCATCATGGCTGCATGGTGATTCCCAATTCACTGTTCCACTCAGCTCCTCTTCATTGGCAACTTCCACTTCCTTTAAGTTGCTTACCTGCTGCAATCTGTATCTTTCCAGATAGTTTCAGGGACATGGTACCTTGAGAAAGTTTTGGCTCTCAGACAAGCTGAAGGCCGTCCAACCAACTCTCTGTCCCCACAGTACAATGCAACCTATTTCTCCGACTGCCTTGTAAACGTTTACAGCTAATGCATGCTCTCCGCTGTGGTAGAGACAGGATGTTCACACAAGCATTTTGGATAACAGGGTGGTGTGATTGCCAGTGCCAAGAGGGAGCTGCCTGCAGTCTCCTCCGTTACAATTAGCTGGCCAAGTCCATCCCGTGGCCAAGGGAGATGGGCAGCACAGGCCTGTAGGCCGAGCCCTAGGTGCAAGGCAGCAACATGGTGCAGGCCTGCACTGCTCATGGTAACTGCCATGCAGACCAGTAACACCTCGATGTGCGAGGGCCGTGCTCGCAACCTCTGTAGTGATCATGGGGTCCCCTGGGTTTCTGTTGTCTCCTATGGAAATATGGATGAAGGCAAAAGATCTGTGCAAAGGATATTCTTCTCTTTCCACTGGGCTCTGCTAATACTTCTGGGATCTTGACCGGGAAACTCTGGGGTTGACTATATCTTGCAGTCAACATTAATATTAGCTGCTCCAGGCTTTCAGCCTTTCACCAAACATGCATTTGATATAGTAGTCATCCAAATAATCTGCCCCAAACCAAGTATTTTGTAGGTAATGAAACATGTTATAACAATAATACTGAGTGTTGGTCATCAAAGAGTACGCAGTTGCATCCAGTGACCCTTTATATGAAATTACTTTTTTATAAAATTCATTTCTCTACTAGATTCAATTTTATTTAATCTTTTTAACTAATTAGTATTCTCTGTATGTGAAGCAGGCACTGAGGCTTCAGTTCTTTACTTTTCCATGTGATCATTTCAGGCTGTATAGCTTAAAAGCTTTGTTTTGACAGCATACTTTCATTGTACGAATACCATACATGTAGTGTGTAAACCTCATTGATGCTTTGACTATACACATCCTGCTTGTTTAGTCTGTTATCTAACTGCCTATCAGCCATAAGCGCAAGCACCCTGCCACATCAGTTGCATAGCTACAATAATTAGACTTCCTGTTTTTCAGGTTTTTTAAGTGTGGTTTTAGCCTGCATTGAGGTAAAAGGAAATGCAAAGCAGTTAATAAATTGAAGCCAAAGGAACAAGATTTCACCAGTCCCAGAACTTTGCAAACTATGTTGTAGTTTTTTTTTTTTCACTAACTGTAAAAGAAAGAAATTGAGAGTTAAACTGATATGGAATAGAATCACAGAATCCCAGAATGGTTGAGGTTGGAAGGGACCTCTGGAGATCATCCAGTCCAACCAAGTTCTTCCTCACATGGAGGTGGAACTGCCTGTGTTTCAACTTGTACCCATTACCCTTCATCCTGTCACTGGCCACCACAAAGAAGAGCCTGACCCCATCCTCCCTACAATTGCCCCTCAGGTATTTGACCATCTTAATCAATAAATTTAATCTGAAAACAAGCAGTTGGTTTCCAATCATGAACAAGTGACATTCTAGTGTATTTTCTCCAGGGAGGTAGTAAGATCAAGAAACACAATGGTCTTTAAAATGCAGCTTGAAAAATGCCATTAACAGGATTGTGCAATGTAACTATTCATGATGGCAAAAGATGAACTGACACTAGCAGTCTCTTCCAAACTTATATTTTTATATAGATTTTGCAAAGAGGAAAACTTGATTAATACAATATTCCCAGCTCTTCAGGGACAGAACTCCCCATAAGGTGCCTGGAAAAATGAGGCTTACCTCTCTCGTGAGTTTTCTAGTTCCAGCAGATACCAGAACTACATTACTTTGATAAAATGTTGCAAGTTATCCATGCTATAATTGTCAAATACACATACATATTTTGATAACAATGTTACAACAGATTGTTATAACAAAATCAATGAAGACAAAATATAAACATTTTTAATATTTGGGGTATTTTTTATACCAATACCAAGAACAATTCTTTTTCTTAATGGTATTCCTGGCACACCATTTAAATAATTTATCCTTTGAAAACCTGTTCTCATGAAGAAGTAATTTTAAGAGCCATTTACGCAGTCAACCAGCTATGGCAACAGGACCAAACATCTTTCATTTGGACCTGACTTCCTACGAGCAAATCCTGAAATCCAATGAATGCACATCTGGGTATCAGGGTCAAATACAACCTCACAAGTCTTTCATTAAGTACGATCCTAGTTTTGGGTCATCAGTATGTATACCCTATTAAAATACACAAAGAGATAATTTTGAAAAACGTCAAAATATATTGCTATATATAAATACACCTTTAATGTTATAAATTGAAGCATTTTTACAGCTTAATGTCTGCATTATGATTTCTGAGCAGCTTCTACGTTTGCAACAGTACTGGTTTTATGACTTTTAATTTCATAAAATATACGAAATAATAATGAAGAAATTCACTATTATTGATATCATCCTACTTAAATTAATGCCATGAAGGCTGCACAGCTGATAAGAATGTCTGATAATGTAATACTTCATTCTGCTGTGATAGCAAGAGCTTACTGTGCTTTCCATGCATGAAGCAATAGTGACGCCCAGTGTTAAAAACATTGCATTGACTCCAAGCGCTCTCTGCTCTTTTTGTTTCTCATTGTGAAGAATGGCTTGAAAGCAGGAACTGAGAGAAAGACCAGGGCCTAACAGAAGGTTTGGCAATCCAGACGCTTGCTGGGGGTGATAGACAGCTGCCACTTCCAGGATGGCCGGTCCGCACGGACTCAGCTCCCGCACGGCTCCCCGGGCAGCACAACCTGCCCTCCCCGCAGCTCAAAGGGGAGGAGCGGGGGCTGGAGCGGAGCGACGACACCGCGGCCAAGCTCTGCTGCACTCCCTGCGCTGGGCGCTCATCGCCGCACAGCAGCTGCAGGCGGGACACGTACGGCAGGATGTCTGGTGCTGACAGCACGGGCGGCAAATCACCCCTTTCGGATGAACTTTGCTTGAACCTTGCTCGCTATAAGCTCATTATAATGCCAAAACACACCTCCATCCCCAAAGTTACCCGCCTCCGAGGTACGACCGCTCCTCACTGAGCGTGCGCTCTAGGTTTTCAATTGACAGTACCCTTAAACGAAAGTGAGAAACTTTTTCCCCAATCCATAACAATATTAATATGACTGCAGTCACTCAAGCTCCACCTGAACATAAAGAAAAGTATAAAAGGTGAACTCAGGAGGAAAAGGAGGAGGAAGGAAGAATCCATTGTAACTCCTGGGTCAGTCGACGGGCTGATCCCCCTTTCCTCCCATCACGTCAGAATGCTGCCTGAGGAGACTCAAGACTGAGCGCCTGCTTCCATCTTCCGGGGTGAGTGATGATTGCACACTTGTACATCAGAGCTCACTAAAAATCCCAAGCTGTAGTAGAGAATTTCCTGTACTGACATCCCAAACCTGCTCTGTAAATGTTGCATTTGAATAAATCATGCTGTTTGTGAACTCAACTACTTGTTTGGGGGAGCCGACTGAACCTGCAGTTGACAGACTGTTGGTGAATCCAATACTGCCAGAGTCCAGCTTATAGTTGACCACACTATTTGGGAACTCGGTTCGCTCCTAGGGAGGCGATCAGACCTACAGTCCACAGACTGTTTTGTGAATCCGATGCTGATTTGATGTCTCCTCCCCCTCCCTGCCCCACCACTATGGCTTTCAAATTGCAACATTTTCATACTCACTTGTTGTTCAGTATTGTTGTTCAAAATTAGTTCAGTCTTGCTATTAAAAAAAAGAACAGTCTACATTCTTGAAACAGAAAGGTCTTAGACGTGTTCTTGGCTAAAGATATGTATGAATTAAAAATAGCCTGCCTAGAATTTTAAAATGTTGAAGTATAACAAGCAAAAGCATATTTATGGTACTTAAGCCATCCACCAGGGCTTAATCAGCTTGAATTAAATTTAAATAAATGAATTAAATATGAAATAAATTTGAAATAAATGAATTTAAACATTCAGAAGTTGTACAGGATGAAGTTTTGTGAAGACCATGCTTGAATTTCAGGTTAAAGAGTGACAGCAAGGAAAAGATTTTGGCAGTCTCCTGGGGCCTATGAACATTGCAAATCCTTGAGAAACCTTGAAGTCTTATTTACTAGAAAGATACAGGTGACCAGACACAAATACGGATATGTATTAAGTAATGGAAAAAAGAAGAGTGTGGATAGTGTAGTTGTGAATAGAAGCAGCACCTCTGTCTGAGTCCTAAGGGCATCAATAGCCCTCCCTGTCCCTGTGATCGGATGCCTGCATCCCGCTGCTCTTGAAAAAATGTTTATCAGGTGACTAAAAACCATGATTCACAAATCAAGGATGGAATTGGGTGAATCTTGATCTTGGCAGAGTGGTCAGTAAAGTAAATTCATTAACACTTCAGTACTTTTTTTTGTTCTGACTCAGGAAATTAAAACATAACGGTGATGGATAGGGAAGTAGAAAGACATACATAGAATGTTAGAGAATGTTAGTAAAAATCAGAAGCCCCTTATTACTTTAAACATTAATATGGGAAGTTGCAGTCAATAGGGAAAACCCCTACCTTACAAGTCTTAAAAGAATGAAATGAAGATAGTGTAGCAGTGTTAGAATCAAAACACATCTCACCAATGGAACTGATAGTGGTCTTCAACCTGTCCTCTTCTGGAGCAAAAAGTTACTAACGTATATAATTTAAAGGAGTTAACATTTCCAAAGAGATTTCTGTAAAGGAAAAATTTTAAGGATCACAAAAATGCAGACATTAAAAACAAGAATAGGCCTAGTCATAGACAAAGGCAATATATTTGTCTTACCTTAATGATACAGAATAAAAAGTTAACTACAAATATGTGTTTAATTCTGTTCTGCAAAAGGAATTCATTAATAATTTTTCTATTTTTGTCACTGTTCTGTCATTATTATGTATTATTTCACAAATTTTTATATTACCTGTATTTTTATGCAAATTGATGTTTGCTTTTTAAATTGATAATTAAAAAAAACCCTAAACATTATTTGGATCCATACAGTACTTGACAGGGAGTACTGTTCTATGTGGTTGTGATATATAAGTTGACAACTTGTTCTTAATCAATGTAATACACGTGGTACTTTTGACATCATATATTTTATCATATATATATATATATATATACACACATATATATGTATATCCTTGATCAATAACCTGATGGGTGTCATGATAAGCCTCATGAGCTTCATCAGTTGATAGGAAAATAGTGTATTTACTTTTAATTTTCAAACAGAATATCCCTACACATTGCAATGTAATACACATACTCAAGCATGCACCTGGAGATTCTTGCTTTGTCTATTCAATTACAGCCAAGTAATTTCAATAGTCATGTATTTTTTCACAGAATTTACATTTATATTTTATATTTACATATTTATATGTGTTGCACTTTCCTTAGACAATCCCTCAAAATTAGCACGCACATATTCTTTTATATGTTCATAATAAAATTTTCTTATTTTAAATACTTGATCTATACTTAAGCAGCAGGGCTATGTCCCCTGGAAGAATGCAGGAAAGAACACTCTACCCGTTCTCTCCTTGCTTTTATAACCAACACAGGTACTATAGCAGCAGATATAATTTGTTAGTATAGCTCTAATAGAAATAATCTATAACCACACAATAACCTCTACAGGTAAGTACAAATTTGTAATATTTATTTTAACCAAACTTACCATCAACTAGCACCGATTTTGTTAAATTCATTTTAAAGTGAATAGCAGAGTGAAAGGGAGTTGGACAAGGGACAGCTTTTTGTCTCCCTAAGTTTGCTTGGCACTGCTTATGGGATGCAAAAGAAGTATCTGCATGAAGATTAAAAATATGCGATAATTGTATGTAAGTGTAATATATGCTAAGTTTTTGTGTTGTCTTCTGCAGTGAAACTTCTGACCGTCTGTAAGATACGTTTATTAAAATGCATTGCTTGCTAAAACTATGAGCTATAAAGGTTGCAAAAGCTGAGAATCCTCCCTAGAAATGTCATGAAAGACAAAGGCATATAGAATTACATGGACTAAACCTAAATAGAAAGGATAGATTCGGTCATAGAAAATGAGAAAGGTAATTTGATCAGATTTTCTTTAGGATCTCATGTGACGGGAGCTCTGGTGGAGACCATACTATAGATGTATGCTGATACAAATCTCAGTATGCAATTATATTGTAGATTCTGGCTCAAAAAGGATTATGATTACACAGATTATAATCCTAAATGCCTGACTCCATTCAGTAGAAATGCTCAGTGGTTTCAGCTCTCCATATATTCTTAATGTATGTCGAAACAAAATTTACAGAATCATCCTGTGAACACATCTGAAGTCTTAAACCACTCACAGCTGAGAGAACACAACATAAAACTTTACATTAAGATTGCTTATTTACCTCAAAATTTTATTTCCTCAGTTTCTAACGTATTTTGAGTGGAGAGTCAAACTCATTTCTTGTATCTTGTCCTGAAGCAAACATACTACACATATTAGACTGAATCAGCAGAAGTTCTGCATATTTTTATGGTTCTAATACCTGCCAATAAAACTACCAGCTTTCACTTTTAGGGCCAAAACTTTGTTACTAGCTAAGTGACAGGAATAAATGAGTATTTTATGAAAACTGGCCATTTATTGTCTTAGTTTTGTATCTTTTATACTTCAGACTTTATAGCAACAAAAGTTTTCAGATCAAAGATCATATTCAAGAGTGAGCTTTAGTGAGCAGGAGAAAAATTACAAACATAAACAGGGAAAGTGTTCTGAAGGTGAAATTCCTTAAAAGAGGTAAGACTAGAAAAGATGATAAAAGACGTAGGCAATTCACAGCATAATAATGATATATCAACATAATTGTTAATGAAAGCAGGTTAGAAGGGGTAACCTTGGTTATTCATCAACATTGTACAATATAAATTCATGGAAGAAAATTCATCCTTCTCTGTGCCCTGTACACCTATCCATCTATCTATCTATGTAGCTATGTATCTCAAAACCACGTGACAACATATATCAGACATAAAACAGACCTTCAGAGACGCCTGCCCAGATTTCTGCAGAAAACAGCAGTAAGTGTGCAGGTAAGCAAAGACTGCACTACAGTGGCTATTCGGAAGTTGCAGAGCCAACTTTAATTGTGGGATTTATTCTGAATGATTGTTCTGAATGACATGCATGTCGTGTCATGGAATACTTGGAAGTGGTTGTAATGCTTACTAAAAGAATGTGAAAGTCTAAGTTAAGTATTAACTAAGTATTAACTTAGTTGTTTTTGTTTGTTCTTACTAAAATTAATGTTTGAAAACAGGAAAAAAAAATCTGTTTTTGCCAGAATGAACTACAGATTATATTAATGGACCTCAATGAGTTCTAAGCTCAGACAAAATGTTCTATTACTCTATTTTTTGCCCAATGGTGTAGCAGTATTTTCCTCAAAGTGAATATGTCTTTAGCACTCTGGTGAAGACTAATGCTACAGCTAACAATAATAATCACAGTGTCTCAGGTGACACTCCTCACATCATTTAATCCTGAGCAAAACACCAAAAGGTCTGGTTCACGCAGTGCATTGCCACTGCCGCCACCCATTGCTATTTAATAGCAGTACTGACCTATGTAGGTCCTAACCGTAATTAGTCTCCTCTTTTCACTAAAGGCAATTCAGGGAGAGTGTTATTTGAAGTGTCGTGGCCTGTACCTGCAAAGATGTATACGCTGCTGCGCAACGAGAGACGGCTGTGCACGTAAGCCAGATGTGAGCAGCTACCCGAGCAGCCTGTACACAGACCGAGGCCTCCTCCGGGCCTTGATCCTTGTGAGCAGCAGGAAAACGATAGCTGCAATGGACGGATGGTGTAGTTTCTGTAGAAGCTGTAGTTTCTGAAGACACACACTCTGGGGCATCTCGAAACACGTACTGACAAGCCACTGCAAAAGCCCCGCTGTGGTCCGGCTCTCATGGGCAGGCGTCCTGCCGTATTTCCTTACTGGCTTTGCAAGTGTCTCCCCAAAACTCCGGAAAAAAATAAATAAATAAATAAAATAAAATAATAATAAAATAAAATAAAAAAAGGCAGCTAACACCCTGCTGTATGTTTTGCTCCTACAAGTGCCCGCACGCATCAAGACGAGCTCTGTTACGAAGCGCGGTGCTCCACGCGGCAGGAGCTGCCGCAGAGCCCGGCACCATCACGCTTTACCTATCTGCCTGCTCGCCCCCTCAGCGCACCCCGGCACACCCGGCGCAGCGCACGGGGCCGCGCGCACCCGCGCTCGGGCACCCGCGCTGGGCCGC